>VMDO01004384.1:0-126480 GCA_007922755.1 Pedetes capensis
TCCATTTAATGTGAAGTTGCGTGCTGACCCAGTCGTAAGGATTTTTGTTTTGTTGATGTTTAGTCGTAACCCATATTGAAGGCTATGATCTTTGATCTTCATCAGTAAATGTTTTAAATCCTCTTCATTTTCAGCAAGCAAAGTGGTGTCATCTGCATAACGCAGGTTGTTAATGAGTCTTCCTCCAATCTTGATGCCCTCACCAGCCTACCACTCACAAATGCACACACACAGAGCTATTCACTGTTCCTAAATTAAATTTTCCAACTGATCTAAAAAGATACACATCTTTAATCAAATGTCCACCCATCCCTCAATGCGGAACACAGTGTATTGCATGTTAGTCAACCTCACCACTAAACACTAAGCTACAGCTAATGAGCTGTGGCACCTGAGCTCAGCTGAGTGCCTGCCTTGCCCCAGCCTGTGCTCCTGTCCCTCACCTAGATTCCATGGGTGTTTGGTCCATGTTCCATTTCTCAGTTTCCCTCAACCCAGCCACTGCATGTGCAAAGAGGTGGTCTTCTGTTTGAAAGGCCCACTTAAGAAGTCCCACTGTATAAAGCAGGGATCATTTTAACCGGGTCACCTTATGGAAAAGCAGTGGTCCCAATACAATTGCAGCTGACTCTAGACTAAATGGGAATCAGCTTGGACAAAAAGCCAGAAGCAAATGATTTTTTGGATGCAAATGGTGCTGAAGAGGCAATCCTTGCTGCCCTTTCCTAGTCCTTGGAAGACTTTTGTCTAATAAATAGCAATGTGTTTGTGTTTAGCAAAAGAAAGAAAGAATAAAGAAAGAAGGAAGAAAAGAAGGAAGCAAAGAAGGAAGGTAGACAGAGAGGAAAGGAGGATGGGATGGAGGGAGAGAAGGAGGAAGGAAAGAAAGGGAAGGAAGGGAGGGAAGGAGGGAGACAGGCACAGAAAGAGGGAAGATCAGATGGAGGGAGGGGAGGGAGGAAGGAATAGAAGGAGAAAGAGAAGGAAGGAAGGAAGGAAGGCAGGCAGGCAGGCAGGCAGGCAGGCGGGCAGGCAAAGAGGAAAGGAAGATGGGATGGAGGAAAGAAAGAAGGAAGGAAGGAAGGGAGGGATGAGACAGGCAGAGAGGGAGAGAGGATATGATGGAGGGAGGGGAGAGCAGGAAGAGAAGAAGGAAAGGGAGAAAAAGAAATGCAGCCTCCCGCCAAAGCAGCAGAGTCCACACAAGCCACACAGCCACTGCCATCACTATGTACAAACCCCTTTATTTATTGTATCCTCTTGGAATACATTCAAAGCAAGAACATTAAGCATGTGTAATATCCAGAAGTGAAAACAGACCCTCTTGATATTGCTCTGCAAGTTTCTGCCCTAAATGAGATAGTGAATCAAAAGGCTATCAAAAGGCAGGGGGGCTGGGGAGGGGAAATAAAGAGCCCTGCCACATGTGAGCATGTTGGGGAAAGGCTGCGAGGAGAAGCAAGCCTGCATGATGATCTTTTCTTCACATCAAGAAAGCAGATCTGGGCTAGTCTTTTGCAGCGCAGACAGTAACAATTCCAAACTGATAACGGAAGACCCTAAAATAGGCCCTGGGTCTCAGGCTGTCCTGTGTCCTTGGGAAAGAGCCATGTGTCAACTGGATATCAACCCAAGCATTTTCTTCCTGACCCCTCCCTGACTTTGATCTCCCAGCATGTAGATAAACACATATGACAGTCTCTAGAGACTGTCTAAATATACCCACCCCTGTTTATACCAAAATGGATTCCCTGGCTGTTGGAGCTCCATGGTGAGGTGGCCTTGCTTGAGCCCTGGCACACCGGCTCCCCAGAGGGATGTGGGGGCAGAGCATATACCCAGACTAGGACCCTGCCCTTGCTGCTCAAAGTTGGACCAGGACCAGCACAAGGCCATCCAGCTGACACTGCTTCTGGGAGGATGCACATTCCTTACCAAAATTCCCTCTGACCAGGAGAGGTCTGTAGCCACCAAATCCACAGCCTTGTTCTGCCAGTGTATGGGCTGCTAGGCAGCAACACATAAAAATCCCCAAAGCCCAACAACAAACAATCCAGATTGGAAGAGAAACAATGTAATTGCAACAGGCCTTTTTAGGAGCAATGGCTCAGAAAACAGGTCCCCCAGGGGGTCAAATTCCAGCTTGGCCATTTGTTAGCTGGGTGACCTTCTATAAATTATTTAAGCTCATGGGACCTCAGTTTTCCCTTCTATAAAATGGGGATACTAGTAATTCCCCCTTGCTGATTAGAGGTGAAGATGAAGTGAGAGAGTGACACAATGCATTTACCCAAGAGGCTGCTGGGAGTAACTGCAGGGTTTGTGCTCTGCACACATGGAGCAGCTAATGCTCCAGGAGTTAGAGATCAACAAACAAGATCTTTTTCTTCTTCAGAATACTCTCCTCGAGCCAGGCTCAGTGGTACACACCTTTAATCCCAGCAACTCAGGAGGCAGAGGCGGGAGGATCCCAAGGTCAAGGCCAAAAGCAGCCTGCATAACTTAGCAAGACCGTCTCAAAATACAAAGTAAAAAATGGGCTGGGGGTGCAGCTCAGTGGTTGAGCACTTGCAAAAAAGCATGCAGGAGGCCCTGGGTTCAACTCTTCAGTACCACATAAAAAAAAAAAAAAAAAAAAAAAAAAGCATAGCCTCCCCATCACCCTTTTCAGACATCAGAGTCCTCAGCTATAGAAACAAATCCAAACGGAGGCCTGGGCTGAAGACAGCAGGGGTGACAAGATGTTGGCTGTCATGACTCCAAACTGTTTATAACTGAAGGAATGCGTTAAGGCGCTCGCATTCTGAGAGCTGATTTATGTTAAGTAAATGGCCCCACATCCCACGGCCTCTCCACTTGAGTTTTTCCCCAGGCCTTGCCATTTAAATGCATGGCTTGTGCTGGGTCCCCACTTGGGTGTTGGCAGGTTGAAAGGCACTTCCAAAGCTATGTGTTCTAGAAAGCCTAATATGGCCAAGCTCAGACCACTCTAGGTAGACCACAGAGAGGCTCCCCACGGGTGCCAGAAGATGGTGAGGGGTGACTCAGACAGCACTAGCTGAGAACTCTGGGGCATGAATGGCTAAGGGCCATTTTCATCTCCAAACATAATTTTCCATCTTATAAACCCCAAAGTATTTTATCGAAGCAATAGGGTCTAATTCATCAGCCTGCTGCAAACAGAATGGCCTCATAAGCCACAGTGACAAACTCACAGGGAATAGGCAGCTATTTTGAGTCACCACACCAACACAGACTCCCTGCCCCTAAAAGGGTACTCACAATAATCGGTGAGTTGGAAATTTCCACGCCTTCAGGGTGACAGAGAGCTCATGGTCCAGAGTAAGGACAATAGGGTCAACCCTGTTCATGACCTCTGTGCCCCCCATGACAGGTCAGGTCACCCCTGAGCAGTTCTCCCCACCTACACCAGAAACAAAGCTGTCACAGGGATCAGGTGAGAACTAAATGAGTCAATATGTTTGAGATATTTTGAAAATACTGAGAAAGTGCAACAAAATAATAAAATACTATCTTGTGTCTCCAGCAGGAAAGAAAGTTGGACCAGAAATTAGAAGCTTTTGGATTTAACTCACCTTTAAAAATATGTCTGTGATTTACCAGCCCAGCTGAATAAAAGGTAAAACCTACAATTTTTTTAAATGGGTAGGATTTGGGGTTTTTTTTCCTACATTATACCAAATGCTTATCAAATGATTTTTACTTTCATTGAATTGGGCATTTGTTTGACAGACTTGATGAACCAGCCAGCTGTATAAAATACAAGTTGTGCATATCCATCCCTACAAAGAATGGCCAAAATAGTAGATATGCTGCTTGCCATGCTTACCTCCATCCTAACTCTGTGGCAGACATCACTAATCAGTCACTGAATGCTTTCTCCTGAACTTAGGCAGCAGCTCCAAATCCTTTCAACACAGCAGTGCAGGGAGCCATCACCAGTGCTGTATCCTCTAGGACCTGAAACCTACTTGTCATCTCAGATCTAACCTTCGCTTGATTTACCCTGAAAACACATGGTCAGTAGAATCATTCCTAGGCTGATTTTCAGTCTTGCTGATTCTCTCTGAACTTAACTTGCTGATTCTGAAAACAGAATCTTCCATTTCACAATTAGAGAAAAAGCTGAACATGCAAATACTTTGGAGGGAAGATAAAATGATTTAAATTTATACAAAAATGTAAATGGATGATTTCATCCTCTCTCTGAGCAGGGTCCAGGTGGTCTGCCCTTCCAGAGGAACTATTAGCCTCATCCTTAAAAGAGCAGCTCCCCACCCACCCCATGTTCTTCCCTACCTAAGTCAGCCTCTAAGGGGAGCTTTGGGACTGCCAGGGTGAGCAGGAACAGTGCTGCAAGGCCTTTTTGTGGTGGGGGAGGGCCATGTTTTGACAGAAGGAAGAAAAAGCTCCGGATCCCTGAGGGTAAAGTGAGGAAGTTCCACAGCAATGGGAAGAGCACAGAGAAAGAAGAGCAGGTCAAGCTCACAATAGCCATTTTTCATGCTATGTTTAGTCCCTTGTGCCAAAAGCTGCCGAACAGCTGCTGTAGTTGTTGTTGTTGTTGTTAGGTGCCATTGAGTCGGTCCCTGACTCATAGCAACCCTACGTACAACAGACGAAACACTATTGTCATGCCTCTCTGCTATTCATACAGTTTTCAATGTCTGATTGTTTTGGGGGAGTGGGTTGCCTGGTCCTTCTCCCAAGCCTACAGCACCTGGTGTTCCCAGGCAGTCTCCCATCCAAGTACTAACCAGGCCTGACCTTGCTTAGCTTCTGAGATCTGAGGGGATCAGATGCCACAGTGGTACAGCTGCAGGCCTGAACTGCTGTAGTAAGTCTTTTATATAGCAGGGGTTCCCAATCTGTTAGGAACTAGATGAGCCAGCAAAGCTTCATCAGTATTTACAGCTGGTCCCCACCAGCTCAAATCCTGAAACCATCCCTGACCCCACCCCTGGTCCATGGAAAAACTGTCTTCCACAAAACCAGTCCTTAGCACCAAAAAGGTTGGGGACTGCTATTTTATAGATTTGGTGCTTGATGAGATCAGAGTATCAAACTGGAGCTCCAAACCCGCCAAGACTTTCAGAATCTAGAGGATGCACTCAGTTCTCCACAAGTGTGGCTGTAATAACAGACCCCGCTGAGAAAGTCTAACACAATGGCAGCCAGTGGCCACTGCACACTCTGGGGTGGCAGGTGACCATCTGCTTCATTCATCAGTGTCTGTCTGGTAGCTGGTAGGTACTTAATGCACAGCTGTCAAATTGGCTAGGCTTGTTTATGCCTTCTTCCAGGGCAGCTATTACAGTGTCAAACTCACAGTGAGCGCTCATTTAACACAGGCTGATTGGTTGATGATTGATGATTGATACTCTGTCCTGTCTTTGGTTCCCTAAGTAAAGACAGCAGAATAAGTCAGCCTGATATACCTGGTGTCTATCTAACATACCCAATTTACTTAACAGAGGCCTAATGCTGTAGGTGGAATTTGGAATGTCCCCCAAAGGCCCATGTGTCAAAAGGGTTGGTCCCCAGCTTGGTGCTATTGGGAGGCGGTGGAAACTTGAAGAAGTGAGACCTAGTGAAAAGTCTTAGGTTACTGGGATTATGCCCATGAAGGGGGCATTGGGACCCCAGTCCCATCCTCTCTCTTTTTTTTTGCTTTCCAGCCATGAAGTGACCAGCTCTGCCATGCTGTATGCTCCCCACCATGATGTGCCACCTCACCACAGGCCCAAAAGCAACATGGACAGTTGGTCATAGACCAAAACCTCCAAAACTGTGAGCCAAAGTAAACCTTTTCTCCTTATAGATTGATTATCTCAGGTATTTGTTACAGCAATGGAACGCTGACTAACACACCTCATATACCAAATACACAGTTTAACATAGACCTAATATATGCCTCTTATACCAAATGAGTCGCCTGCAGCTGTAGCCCTGTGGCATTGATCCCATCAGATCTCAGAAGTTAAGCAGGATTGGGCCTGGTTAGTACCTGGATGGGAGATTGCCTGGGAACATGAGAAGCTGTAGGCTTGGGAGAAGGACCTGGCAACCCCCTCCCAAAAATCAACCTGCCATTGAAAACCCTATGAACAGCAGAGAAGCACTGACAATAGTGTTTCCCCTGTTGTACACAGGGTCACTATGAGTCGGATACTGACTCGACAGCACCTAACAACAACAACAACGACAAACATACCAAATGATATTAAAAAGGAATAATAAACCTTGTGAAAGCTGGACAATGAATAAGGGAAAGAGAAGAATTGATGTTTCTGAATTATGGTGCTGGAGACAAATATTGAATATACCATGGACTGCCAAAGGAACCAAGAGATCCATCTTAAAAGAAGCGCAACCAGAGTGCTCCTTGGAAGCAAGGATGGCTAGCCTGCATCTTATGCATTTTGGACATGTTGTCAGGAGGGATCAATCCCTGGAGAAGGACATCATGTTTGAGAGAATGGTGGGTCAACAAAAGAAGGAAGACCCTCAACTAGATGTATTGACATAATGGCTGCAACAATGGGCTTAAATATTAAAAAAATGGTATACACAGTGTTGGGGAGTGTTTTGTTCTGTCACTGTGAGTTGGGCCTGACTCGACAGCACCTAACAACAACAACATCCTGAAATTTTTAAGTATTCTATAAGTAAAGAACTTCTACCACACAGACTAGAACTCATTAGGTGCTGAGAAGGGAAGTTAAGAAGGCAGGCTATCAAATATGTTACATTGGTTTCTAAGAATGTCCTCTTACAAATATCATTATCCCAAATGTCCAATCCAAAGGAGAACTACTTAACAAACCGAGTGAGGCATATTTATCATAACACTTCCTTATAAATGTATCAACTCTTTCAAAGCATGTTCACATGCATTATCTCCCTATCTTTACAACATCCTTATGAGAAGAAGTATTACTAGTGGTCTATAAAACACAGGTGCAAATTTCCAGTTCTGACCTACGGCAGGCCACGCTTACCTAGCAAAGAATGGAGAATTCATTCTTCTTATGATGAAGAAAAATGCTGAACGCTGTGAGCTGAGCACAAGGAAAGGGACTTCCTCAGTCCCAGGAAGGGAAAGAGAATGTAAAGCATGAGCGATGAGAAGGTGATAAAGCCCAGGAGATGTGGGTCACAGGCCCAAGGAGCAGAGCTGGGACTGGACGATCTGCTTGGGACAGGAGACAAAGCTATGGGATGCCACAAAGTAGAGATCTAGAACTGAGGCCCTGCCATAAAGCTGGGAGCCTGGAAGCACTGCTCCCAATAAATGGGGTCTGAAAGCTCTGCCCACCCACCCAAGGAAAGATAAGGAAATCTGGGTGCTAACTGGATGTTAACAGGTGTTAAGCAGGAGTTTTTCTGTCATCTCAGAATTCCAAACCTAAGAACATTCAATGATATACCCCTCAGATAACAGAGCCACTAGGTAGATACCTCATTGCAGGCCTAGAGGAGTGAAAATGGCCTTTCACTCTCACCTCCACCACCCCACCCAGCCTGTATGAGCCCAGGCCTAGAAACACAGGAGTCTCAGAGGCAGGGATGTGTAAGCCAGACAGATAGTCTTCCCCTTCCTCCTCCCAAGCCAAGGGAGGGAGGTCTTAAGGGGAGTGCCTCTGGGGACAAGATGCCACAGTAAGGAGACAAGCCTCTCATCCTCACCTGATGCCTACAAAGTGGCAGAACCTGTAACTCTTGATGTCCCAGAGCAGAGCCGTGTTCTTGGGACACCCCTGGCCTCCGGCTTGCAGAGTCTGGAAGGTGCACATGCGACAAGGCGTGGCACCTGCTTCTCCCCTGAGAATTCTGCATGCGGGCCAAGTGGAGTACTGGTGCTGGCCACCCAAGGAGAATGGGGACAGTGGGAAGAAGCCTGCCACTCCAACTTGTGCCTAAACATGGTGTCCTCACTGGGAAGGGCTCACAATATGCAAGGCAGCTGGACTTGGCCCACTATAAATGTTCCATCTGCAAAGACAGCCTCTGCAGGAAGAGGCTGCGAGAGTCACTGGAGGCTTGGCAAAGACCATATCCCCATTTCAGGGAACTAGGCTGGAGAAGGAATCCCCAAGAGGCCTTCAAAGAACCCACACCAGTGCCCTAAGGAAGAGCCAGTGCTGAGATTGCTGCTACTGCAAACAGCATGGCAGCTAGTCAAGGGTGGGCAAAAACTGCTCCAAACGGGAAGACATTAGCCCTCTGTCCCCTATGTCCCTTTCCTCTTCCTAGTTCCAGAATTGCTAGAAGAAGGGAAAAAACAGGTCCTGATGCTCTTTGCCTACCACATCCCAAAGGCCTGAAGTAGCTTATTGAACATGAAATTGAAGCTTCTGGTAGACTAGCCTGAATCTTTTCATATCTATGAAATGAGTCCTAATTATTGAAACAAGGCTGTTTTAATAACTGGATGTGAGTGGAAAGCCAAGATGGGCCTGAGATTGCTGCAAAGAATAGGAAAGGGATGGCCAGCAGAGTGGATGTGAACACAACAGCCATAGAAAAATTAAAACCTTTCCAGACAGATACTGAGCTCAGTCCACTCTACCTCCATGTTCCACTTGTCTCCAACTGAGATTCTGGGTGTGAAAACATTTTCTCATGACCAGTCAAAGCACCCACATGCTAAAATACTTTGAGTCAAGAAACAAACATTAAAAACAGCTTCCAGAACAATAAAACCAAGATTGCCCACTGGAAAAATATAAGAGCACCTCCAAAATTCAGGGTGCTTGGAACTCCACAGGGCCAAACAACCACAAGGCAGATGGGATCATACTCAACATTTTCATACCATAGAAGGAAATGGCCCACCATCAGGGAAAGTATATGCATGCAATCAACAGGGTAACCATTTCCCAGGAACTGGAATTGATACAACAACTTGACATAGACTGCAAGCATAATAAATGTGTTTTAAAGGGTTAACAATCTGAAGTATGGAATTAAAAGCACAAGGGGAAAGTACTGTATAAAAACCAAAATCTTTGGAATAGAAGTTTTAGCAATAAAAATTCATTGAAAATAACAATGTGCCAGGTGTCATGGTGCATGCCTGTGATCCCAGCAATTTGGGAGGCTAAGGCAAGAGGATCACAAGTTCAAGGCCAGAGGCATAACTTATCAAGACCCTGTCTCAAAGGAAAAAATAAAAAAGGGAGCTAGAGGTTTAGTTCAGTAGTAGAGCACTTGCTTAGCATGCATGAGGCTCTGGGCTCAACCCCACTACTACAAAAAGAAAGAAAAGAAAGAAAAAAAAAAGAAAAAAGAAAAGAAAAAAGAAAGATAAAAAGAAAGAAAGGGAGGGAGGGGAAGAGAGGAAGGAAGTAGTATTTAATACCTAAACAGCAGATTAAATACAAATGAAGAGAAAACTAGTGAAAGGAAGATAGAAAGGAAGAAATTACTCAGAATGCAGCAAAAAGGGATAGTGAAACATAGACCCTGAAAGAGCATTTAAAAGAAAAGATAAAATGAGGAAGATCAAGATGTATTTGTTTTGGGTGGTTTTTTGTTGTTGGTGGTGGTGGTGGTAGTGGTAGGAGGGGTGTTTTGGTGGCGTTTGGGTGGAAGGTTTTAGGGACTTTTTGGGTTGTTTTTATTTTTGAGACAGAGTCTCACTATACAACCCAGGCTGGCCTGTAATTTATGATCCTCCTGCTTCAGCCTCTTGAGTGTTGGGATTATAGGCATATACCACCATAGCTGGCCAATATATTTTTCAGTAACAGAGATCCAGAAGAGTAAAATAGCCTAGGAGAAAGGCAATATTTGAGAAGATAATGACTGAGTCTGGTTTAAACATTACACAGAGTATTCAGGTTTTGATATATCACATTACCCTATTAATATGCATGATTTTATGTTTTATATGCCAGTTAAAATAGATTTAATTTATAAAAAAGATAATGACTGTGAAATTTCCAGAGCTGATGAACAATATAAATCCTCAGATTTAAGTTTCTTACCAAGTCCAAGGAAGACTTTTTAAAGCTTATATATTTAACACAACATTAACATATGTAAAACTACATAACACTAAAAAGAATCTTTTAAAACATCAGAGTATTGACTATTCTTCAGCACTGACAACAGACTTCTCATCAGCAACAATAGGGTCCAGAAGATAATGGAATATCTTTAAATTGCTAAAGATCTTGCAAACATAGAATTCTGTGCCTGTCTAAACCACCATTCCAGAGTAAAGTTTACCATTCATGGACCATTACCAATAAAATTAAACCTACAAAATATCAAAATATACACTTCAATATTAAGGAAAGGCACCCAGAAGGAAGAGAAGGAATGCAAGATGTAATGAAGCATTCTCCCAAAGACCTTCTTAGGAGAAGGTGTGATTTCTTAGTTATATCCACTGCATGTAAGATAAAGTGCCCCCAATTCAAGACCTCCTCACAGTAGTTTCAAACACAAAGCCACAGAAACATGAGACAATCCCATACCTTTAAAGCCCAAAAGCCTTTTCTCTGCTACTATTTTTCAAGTTATAGAACAGGGTTGTTTTACATTCTTCCTGCTCTAACCCCAAGACATTCTTTCTTAGTGTAAACTTAGCTCAGGAATACCCTTAAAGCATATAAGCCCACATTACAATTTTCCAATGCAGCTGACAATTCAAAAAAGGACCAGACACAGTTTTCTCCTGCTACTATTTTTTTTTCACAGTCCTTGGGGATTTAACCCAGGACCTCAAACATATTTTGCAAGTGCTATACCACCGAGCTGCACACCTAGCCCATTTTTTATTTTTTATTTTGAGACAGGATCTCGCTAAGTTATACAGGCTGCCTCTGGCCTCAAACTTTTGGTCCTCTTGCCTCAGCCTCCCAAGTTGCTAGGATTAAAAGTTATGTGCTACCATGGTGGGCTCTCCTGCTAAATATCAATCTATCCTTTAGCAATTCTCAAGTAATAGTTGTCTCAGTAGGATTAAAAGGATAAACAGATTCCTACTGGGAAGAGAAGGGCAGAAGTAGAACCCTAGACATGGAGAAGTCAAATGATTCAACTACAATGCCAAACAAGAAGCAAACGATCCATTAAGCAGAGATGTCCTTGTTCTCAGCTACGGCTACATCTTGTAACAGGTTGTCTTTCTGGAGCTTCAAGGTGAGTCACACTGCTCTCTCACCCTCCCTGCTTTTCTCTCACACACACACTCTGCTCAGTTTTCACATGTAAGAATGCACGTGCAACACACACGCACACACATGCACACTCACACACTCTCTCACAATAGCACATCCTGCGTGCAGATCAAAGAACTCGTGAGCATATGGCCCCCGAGTATTGGGGGAGCTTGTGCCTCATAGTCGTGGGTTTAGAATTTCTACTCACTTATTTCTGGGCCTGAGAGAATAATTTAGATGACTTTCACTGCCATTTTGTCCTCTCCCTGCCAAATCAACCATAAGCTAAACACAACCACTTGGAGACACTGTGCTGTGCCAGACCACAGGGCAAGGGGACTGGAGCCTTCCTGTAGCCCCTGGTGTCCCTGGGTCTCCAGGAGAGCCGTGCCCCCTGCTCAGGGACCCAGCCATCCCTCTGCTTCACTCAACCAAGCACATTTTTCTTTGGGCCATTTCTTCTTCCAGATTTCCTTCTCTCCTTTATGAAAGCCAAGCCAAACTCTAAAGAAATGCCAAGGACCAATCGTCTGGAGCATGACAGCTCCAGGACACCTATTCATCAGAATACCCTGAGTTCACTCCATGGCTGATCCCCTCCGAGGAAAACATTTCACTCTGCCCAAGTTTCACTGGAGTGGAGGAAAAAAGGGAAAAGTCCCAATGCTTTATGCTTCCCAGACCCAGCAACAGATCGAGTTGGGTTAGCACCGCCCTTTAGGTCCATCAGAGCAAGGCCAAAGTCTGCAAGTGAAATTCCAGATGAAGCCAGACAGGGTGAGACGGTGGCCTCCCCAGGGCCTCACTAGATCCCGCGAGAGCTGTCCTAACATACCACTTCCGGGCAAGGCAGACTGATGACAGGGGCGATTTCCCTAGCCAAGAAGGCCGAGAAAAGGCAAGGACTTGAGGCCACTGGGCTGTGTGTACATTTCACCACAGGCTGCTCGCACTCCACTCCAAACCACGTCAACACTTCTCTTCATATAAGGATGAAGCCAGCCTCCATTTGGCCCGGTGGCCCTAGCCAGTACAGAGAACTTGATGGATGTGCAGGCACTGGCCTCCCGGACCCAGAGACACCAGCCTTGGCAGCCACCTCCCTTCTTCCTGTTTCTGGGAAAGGCCTCCGGGCCCGCCAGACCCCTCTCATCCAAAGCCCCCTGCACACATGAGAGGGATCGGGGGCAGGATCTTGGGGGACCCTGGTCACTAATTCCTTTCTGCACCAACCATAAGCTCAGAGCCATCCAGCAGAGCATATTTCCACAATATTCAAAGAAAGATGTCACCCTTGGCACCCAAAATTCATACCCTTTCGTGAAACATTCTAGAGATGGTATTTTTCTTGATTATAAAGAAATCCAGGCATTGCAAAGCTCAAAGCAGAGCCAACCTGAGATTTCCCAGTGCTTCATAACATTTTGGTTTCAAGGTTGCAATGGGCTAACGATAAAAAATAATAATAATAAAAAGTCTTATTTTCAGGTATCTGATATTCTGATTTAATGATTGTTGCTGTTGTTCTGTGCCATTGAGTCAGTGTCCGACTCATAGCAACCCTGTGTACAACAGATGAAACACTATTGTCAGTGCTTCTCTATTATTCACAGGGTTTTTAATAGCTAATTGTTTGGGGGGAGTGAGTTGCTGGGTCCTTCTCCCAAGCCTACAGCACCTGGTGTTCCCAGGTGGCCTCCCATCTAAGTGCTAACCAGGCCTGACCCTGCTTAGCTTCCTAGATCTGACAGGATCAAATGCCACAGTGGATGGCTGCAAGCAATTTAATGATAAGGGTATAAAAATAACAGGGCTCCATACTCCACAAAGACTAATTGGTTCTCCAGGGAGCCAAGACCATGGGCTGGAAAGCTGGGATGGAGTGGATGGGGGTGTGGGGAGATGGGGCAGGAACATGGACTTAATGCTCCCCAGGTGAGGGCCCTGAGGCTGGCACTTCCCATCTGCATTGCCCATAGCACACCTCTCTACTGCCATGCCATGACCTAGGCTAGCTGTCCCAGGCCTTTGCCTGCAGTGCCCAAGACATCCTATGAAGTGCCTGTTGCCTGACAATCACCTCCTCCCATCCTCAGGTCACCTGCTTCCTTCCATCTGTGTCCTGAACACAACCACAGGTCCTAGGCCATGTGCTCTCCACCATGGACTCAGCCTCCAGCACACTCTCAGGAGGCCAGAGTGTGATGCCAATAAAGTGTGTCTTCACAAGCCTATGTGCGAACATGTGGAATGCACACATGTGCACACCCCACTCCCCTACCCTAAGCTTGCCTGCATTGGTCAGCTTTCCAGCATGGTCACACGTACCTGATATGATCAGCTTACTTGCTTCCAACAGCCCTCTGTCACCTACCAAATGGAAGCTGGGTGTCAGGCCTCAGATGAGGCCTAGACACATCATCCACTTCCTGCCATGTCAACCCTCTCTCCCACATCTTGTACATATTTATCCTGTACTCTAGCCAATCTCAGCTGACTGTTCCATTAAAATCAATGCAAGTGCCATCCACACATTGTTGATGGTCCTTTCTGTGGTGAATGTCCACCCTCCATGGGGTAGGCATGGGGTCTACCCCATGTCTGTCTACTCTTCAAGGTTCAGCCATCACCATCCTCCTGTACTTGCTTTCTCCATTTATTCCATCTGACCACATCACTCTCCTTCTTCAAGGCTGTGAGCCCTTCATGTTCACCTCCTTGTAACATCAAGCATATTCCGCCTTTCATTATATTTCTGGGTGTTTGTTTCTGAGGGGTAGGACTATGTATCTCACCTCTACAAGACTATGCACACCTCAAAGAAGGGAGGGTTGAGGGCCTGTAACCTTCAAGTTCTCCTTGAATTCAGAGATATTATGAGCAAACTGCCTTACAGATAGCAGATGCCCCCTAACTTTCTGTTAATGACCAACCATTCCAGTTCTGGGTGGGGTGGGGAGAGTTGTTTAGGATTGCTTTCATCACAGTTGGCAAGAGATACTTCATTTTCAGGGACATTTCACAGTCAATTTATCCTGAAAAGACTTCTTATCTCCTGGTCTTTCAGACAGTTGGGCATAGGGCAAAATTTTTTGCCTTTTAAATAATTGAAAAACAAAAGTACAAGATCCTGTCCACTGCAGACCAAACATGACATCTGAGTCACTGTAATCCACTCAGATGTGGAGCTCAGACCCCCAGGATACTGCAGCAGCCAGACATGGCAACTGAAGTTCTGACCATGCAGAAACCTGTGCGATGTTCCGGCTCTGGACAGAGGCCACACTGCACCTGTCAGAGGGACCAGGCAGGGAAGCGCAGGTGGACCCCTGATAAGCAGATTTACTAGTGGGTGCATTAGGCCAGGTGAGCCAGCCCTTAGACAGTGAAGCTGCTGTGCTTCACTTGCTGCCCAGAGCCTGGACACCTTTTCGTCCATACCCATGTCTCTGAAGGGTGGGTTCAGCCCGCCCAGCAAAGTGTGCTTACTTCCTCATACCAGCAGAGCTCAGCATGCTAAGATACAGTGCAGTTAGGGTATTGTTGTTGTTGTTGTTGTTATCAGGTGCTCTTGAGTCGGCTCCAACTCATAGCAACCCTCAAAGGGTTTTCAATGGCTGATTGTCTCGTGATTGATTCAGGAGTGGGCTGCCATGTCCTTCTCCCATTTTATGCAGTACTGGTGATCGAACCCAGGGCCTCAGTGTGGGCAGAGCAACGCTCTACCAACTGAGAGTATCATTATCTTTAAATAAACTGGCTACACAAAACAGTCATCCCACATTTGGAAAGTGGCTTCCAGAGTCACTGAACTGGGTCATTGACCCATGGCAAAGCGCCTACTACGTGCTACGTCCTATGTCTCTCGCCCTGTCACTCCTTCTGGCCCCTTTTCCTTCTCCCTCTTCCACCTGCTTTTTACTTGCCTTCTCATGTTTTTGCCTCCCTTGCCTAATCATTAGCTGTGGGAGGATTAGGCGGGAGCCTGGGATGCTGTTGTCCTCCCAAACTCAACAAAACTGGAGAAAGAGACCCCTCATCAACTTGGCCACACTGCCCCCTCAGCCAGTGCAGACACACGCCATCCACTGAGGACTCGACCCCCCCCATGTTGGGAAGCTGTCCTCAGCTGTTGTCTAGATGGCTGCCGAGTGAGAATCTCTGTCCACGGGCATGGGTGCTTCTGGACTAGACAGGCAGGCAGAGGGGAAGACAGAGACAGACTACATAGTTTAGTCTTGCCAAACACCCATTTCCTGTAGGGGTTACAAAGCCCAGTTGGTATGGAGGTGGAAGTTGGACGGGATGTTGAGACCTGCCTTATTTTGGGAACAGGGGCAGGATCAGTCACTCCACATGGAAAAGCAGCTGTGCGATTGTTAAACACCCAATTAAAGTCAAATCTCTGATACAGAGAAAATACTAGACCCTCACTCCTGACACAAGGAGATTTCCTAAGGCTGTCTGCTCACCCACATGGGATTCAGACAGGGGGAGCCACACAAGAAAGTGAGCTCTTAAAACTAAAAAGTCCTAATTCAGATCCAGCAATTCCACTCCTAGGTACAGACCTAAAAGAACTGAAAATAGAGGTTCAAACATATACCTGTATGTAATATTCATTATCACAACCCCCGTGTCCATCAAAAAATGAAAGGATAAACAAAATGTGGTATGTACTTACAAAGGAATATTATTCGGCAATTAAAAGGAATGAACTTCTGACACATGCTACAATATGGATGAACCCTGAAAGCAGTATGCTAAATGAAATAAGCCAGACACAAAAGAATACTTATAGCAGGTATCTAGAAGAGGCAAATTCATAGAGACAGAAACTAGGCTAGATATTACCAGGATCTGGGGGAAGAAAGGTTAGGAGTTTATTGATTTATGATTACAGAGTTTTTTGAGGGGTGTTGAAAAAGGTTTTGGAAATACACAGTGGTGATGGTTGCATGATATTGTGAATATATTTAATGCCACTGAAATATACACTTAAAATGGTTAAAATGGCACATCTTATGTATTTTCAAAGATCATAAGTCATACCTTCTTCAACCATCAGTAGGTCTGCCTTATAGACCTACCTTTACCAAAATACTTATAAATCTTAAAACCACTTTGTGTTTAACTGAAAGTGCTTAGCCCCACCCCCAAGTGACACCCAGGCCCCTAACTAATTTCACATGCTTCCTTTAACTCTATCATTTATCATGTAGATCGTCACAGTACACCTAGGTCTGAAATTCACAACATGTGTCACCAACCAACTGCTTGGCAAATTCCAATCACAGAATTACCGCAGCCATCAGCAGAGCAAGAACATTGACTGAGACAGAATTCATGCTTTCCAAGGGTTGGAGGGAGGGGGAATGAGGAGTGACTGCCAGTGAAGAGGTACAGAGTTACTTTTGGGGGTGATGAGTCTTGTTTGGGAACTAGATATGGTGATGGTTTCACAACAGTGTTAACATCCTAAAAATCAGTGAATTATACACTTAAATGGGTGACTGTTAGGGCACGTGAGTTATATCTCAACAAAACTACTATTTAAAATGAATGAACAGTGATGTACAAAATCTGAGCACTCAATGGCAAGGCTGGCCCTGAATGCACTGCTGGAAAGGAGGCAAGGCTCCCAAGTCTCACTCCCCAGAGAGGGTCCAGAGGGATCTAAAGAAGCCAAGAGGGCCCTGGCAGAAGCGATGGGCATTAAGTCAATAGGCAAACTCAGGACTAGGCGAGGAGGCCATGGAGAGTGGCCACATAGCAGCTGTCACATAAGAACGGCCTTCAGCTCTTCATCCAGGACACCTGCCCAGCAGAAGCAAGTACCTCCGACAAAGCAAATCTCAGCTAGGCTCCATGAGGCTAGGACAAGGGAGTTTTCCCAAGGCAGGCACTACTGGGTTCACTCTTTTGAAATGCTTTCATTTGGATCTGAAATGTCCCCAAGGCCCACGTGTTGAAGGCTTGGTCAGCAGCCTGCAGCACTATTAGGAGGAGGCAGAAGCTTTAGGAGGTGGGGCAGGTGGGAAGAAGTGAGATCCTTGGGGATGTGTCACTGAAGGGGACATGGCACCTTGCCACTCCTTTCTCTCTGTGCTTCCCAGCCACCAGGAGGTGAGGCGCTTTGTTCCTCCCCAAGCTTGCTGCCATGATGTCCTAACAGGCCCAAAAGCAATGGAGCTAAACAGACCACAGACTGAAGCCTCTGAAACCGTGAGCCAAATGGAGAAATGACAGCACAAATGTTTTAAAAGCCCAACAGACCTAAACTTAATTCCTAGCACCAGTGAGGTTTGCCACATTACTCAAGATCTTTGGCCCTCGATGTTCTTATTGAAAAATAATGTTAGCATGAACTCATAAGAATGGTGTAAGGATGAAACTATATTAAGCACATGAAATACTAGGAATATTACCTGGGACATGCTAGGTATTCAATAAATGGCAGATACTAATCCTGATCCATTCTAAAAATACAAAAAGGTAGATGTTATGCTTCAACACAGACTTTTTTCTCCCTTAAATGAAAATTAAAACATGGATGAATTTACAGACCATAGGACCAGAGGCTGGACGAACAGCAAGGCGCAAAGTGGAATGAAAAGTTTCCTGGCATATTTTTGATGATGTGATTATTTTTGCTTTGGGAATTTAAAGGCTAATCCTACCATTTTAAATAGGACATTAAAGCCCTTTCCTTATTTTGATAAGTGTCTAAGGCAGCCACACAGAGCTGATGCTTTTCTGTACCTACAAACTCCCAGCACTTTTGCTATAGAATAAAATTAGTCTGTTCTCTAAAGCTAAGAGTTATTTTTGAAGCAAAGTTTTCCAGGCAATCTGTCCTTCTGTACTGGGAAACTGCGACCAGGTCTAGGGAATTCACATCGACACAAATGACATGGCTGTGAGAAAGTGGCAGCATGCCAGGGGAACAGCTGAGGGCATAAGGAAACCAGCACTCCACGTCCTGTCCCTTGGGCTAGAAACAGCAGTGCAGATGCCCCAAAGTCCTGGGCTCTCAATGTCTACAGGGTGGTGGATGACAATCAAGAGAACCACTAAGACTTTCTATATGTCAGATCCCAGGACTGTCTTGCCCAGTTTCTCACTTCTTCATTGATTATTCTGATATTAGCCAACCCATCTCAGATTCTTGGTTCTCTTCGTTTTTACACTTTCAACTTTAAGCTTTTGAATAATGTCAGCCCCCCAACAACACCTACAAAGATGTTTTAAAGTTGCTTCATGGTGTTGCTGTTTCAAACTCTAATACTCTGCTCTCTGCTATAGAGAGGAAGAATCAGGGGTACTTGCACAGTGATTTCCACTCAGTCTCCCATGTGAAGCATCATGGCTACCCAGGAGGTTGATTGGTTAAGGATTATTATCTCCATTTTATGGATAAAAAAATTGAGATTTGCTTCTTTTAAAACTCAAAGAAAGAGATCAAGTCAAAGAATGAGCCCCAAGTCATTTAGCTACAGTCTTATTTACTTCTATTTACTTATTTTGTGACTTTTGCTAGTATCTTTGAAAGATTTTAGCCTACCATGGATTATTCTGGAAAGGAAAAAAATAAAAACAATATAAATGACCAAACATGGCACATGGTTATAAAGCAAATAGAGCTTAATTGAGTAATCAAGTCAACATTTCTGCCCACAGGCAATACAGGGAAGAACATTCATTTACTGTCTGGATTTTGGCTTGGTTCTCTAAAGGACAGAAGAGAAGATTATTTTATTTCCCTTTTAGCTAGGTTCAAGCAGGCAACACCAAGTGTAGCCGAGTGTATTAAAAGAAACCCCCATTGGCAAACTGGCAGCTTGAATATTTCATGAAATTATCACAACGCTATGTTCTGGAATGGTGGCTTCCTCCAGGGAACGCAGAGGCCACAACTCCAAGCATGAGTTTGGCCCCTGCCTCTGTCTTAAAGCTAGACCCAGTCAGCCTCAGAGGCCTCCCAGTTTCTCAGAGATGCCCAGGAGTGCTTCAGGGATAACAGAAATGTCTGTGGTGAGTCCTCGATGAACTGTCTCCTATGAGCTGACCCTACACCATCACCCGAGAATGGCTCCTGGGAATAGGTAGGGGCCTCAGAATCCAACTCTGAGTGAGCAGGAGAAAGCCTGTGTTCCTTCCACTCACACAGCGTCCATAGCAGCCTGTCCCCTGGCCACCATCAACTTTCACATCCCCAGGCATCCTACCCTGTACTAATCTGCCTCCGTTCCTGGCCAAGAAAGCTGGCCAGGCCACGACTCCCACCTCACCCTCCTGGAGGGGCTGAACAGAGCCAAGCCTGGGGCAGAAAGGAGGCAGGCAAATTAAAAATACTTAAGGATAGACCTGTGTGCAGACAAACAGCAAGGTGAATTTGGTATGAGTTTCTTGTGGACATGTATGAACTTTCACTCTGTAGTTTAAGAAATTATTTTTAAACCTTTCCAATGATAGACTTTTCCGACCCCGCTCTACCCACCCCCAACTCTGTTCCTAAACCTAACCTCTCAGAAATTTGTTGAAAGCAGTACAAAAGTGGGGATGGGGAAGGAAGAATAAGAAGGGGAGAGGTTTATTAAGCAAAATTTAACCAAAAAAACACAAAGCAATGCTCTCCTAGGGAGCTTAGCCTTCCTCAAGAGTGCTCAGGAGCCAGACACCTTGGCACATGCCTATTGTTGTTGTTAGGGGCCGTGGAGTCGAGTCAAGTCCTGTTTGAGCCTCATAGGGTTTCCAATGGCTGACTGTTTTCAGGATCGCTTCAGGAGTGGATTGATACATCCTTCTCCTGTTTTTGTGATACTGGGGATCAAACCTGGGTCCTCAGAAAGTGTATCATGTCACTCTACCAATTGAACTACACCCCAGCCCCAGCTAAACCCCCATAAATCCAAGTAACTTGGGAGGCAGAGGCAGGAGGATGGCAAGTTCAAGGCCAGGGGCAGCCTGAACAATTCAGACCCTGTCTCAAGATAAAAAATTTTAAAAGGGGCTGGAAGTGCAGCTCAGTGGTAGAGTGCATGCCTAGCATAGGCCAGGCCCTGGGGTCAACCCCCAGTACTACTAAAAAAAGGGGGGATAAAAAAAGTGTTCAAGAAAAGGCAGGAGAACGAGAGACTGCAAACCAGTTTCTAGTCATAACCTGCCTGAGTGACCCTTCCAGAACCCCTGTTGGCCCATTTGGAAATGGAGTTTGTTCCTAAGGTTACTTCACCAGTAAAACTTACAGATGCTAGAAAAGTAAACTCCTGAAGAGAAAGTACATTTACTCTGTTTGACTAGCCCTTCCAATAACGTGAGTCCAGAACACCATCTTCCTCTCTCTCTCTCTCTCTCTCTCTCTCTCTCTCTCTCTCCCTCCCTCCCTCCCCCCATACACAGACACACACACACACACACACACACACACACACACACACACACACACACACAGAGTACAGCATATGAGGACCATTTCATAGTGAATCTGTCATGGAAAGTACACTTTTGTGGGTGTTTTGGCAGGGGAGGGATGAAGAGGTTTGCATTCTTGCCAGTGAACCCCCGCTTTCAACATCCTCTGTTCAAAGCCAGAGTAACTATTCCTTTGGTTCCCTTGGGGAAGGAAGAGCCTATTTTCCACCTTTATTTAACCCTCTGAGATCCAGGCCCAACTTCTCTTCACAGTCCCTAAATCCTAGAGTCCAGTTCCACAAGCAGTAACTGAGTCCCCCTCTGACCTGTAACCTTGTTTCCCAAACTCCCCACAGACTTTTGGAGCCCCAGCCATTCCATGACTGCACTGTTTGGGAAGTTACCCCAGGCCTCCATCTCCCTGCTCGGCTCCCACCTGCACAGAACACAGCTGGCACTGAAGCAAGACCCTGAGAAGGCAGGGAGAGGGGACAATACAGAAAGGGCTCCACTTTGCTTATGGCCATAACAAGTATCTACCTCTAAGAGTTCCAAACTAGAGAAGCAACTAGGATCTGCCAAAGGCTCCTGGCCTAAGTCATACAGGGTCAGCAGAGCCTGGGATTCACACCTACTCGGAGATCAAAAGCCACAGGAAGCCTCTTCCATGGCCCCTGGGTTTTAGGGTCCACCAATCTAAATGTTTCAGCTCTCCCTACTGCTTTGTCTGCCATAAATTCAGTTGCTTTGAAATGGCCCTGAAAACATTCCATGTTCCCAGAGGGATCCTCTCACTACTGCTCATTTGATGCAGTACCTAACCTGAGGTACATGTACACATGTGTTTACTAAATTATTTTAATGGTGACAACCATGACTTGAGTGTTGTTTCATTATCAGAATGTTTAGCACTCACATCGCTAAATGTTTAGCACCTGATATTTTGTGAAACAATTCCCCATGTCTTTTTTTCTAACGCCAATCTTCCTTCCCCTTTCCTCCACAGTGCCCAGCATTAACCCAGGCAACAGAGCAGACAGATCCTAGAAACAGACCAAATCAGCACGATTATTTTGCTAATCATCCTCACAGCCAAGTCCCCAGGTATTTCCCAGACAGGTTTTCTTTAGTGCATACTGGAAGTGAAATTGTCTCCTGCGTTTGGATGATGGGCCCTGATCTCTTGGTGGCAAGGAAGAGCTGTCATGGGCTGGCTAACCTGTAACTCTTGCATTGCCCACAGTGACAACATCAGGCAGCAGCAATGACTATAAAAGGAAGAAAGTGCCACCAGGCACTCATCTCTCCTTAACCCTGTGACAAGGGCTCCTCAGCCCTCAAAGAACTTGCCACAACTGAGAACACGGAGGAAAACTGGATGAGAAAAGCAAATGCCAGGAAACACCACTGAAAATCAGAACAAATGTCAGTGACTTCCCAACCCAGGTCTCCGGAGGCTTGTGGCTATTCCCCAGTAGGAGAGCAGGCAGTCTCGAAAGTAAGCTGGGTGGGTAGCCAGTTGTCTGGGTGGCTTTTCCCTCCTCCAGCTAATAGCTGTGTAACACCACAGCTCAGGGTTTCCAGGTCCCAGGCTTTAGGGCAGCTCAGGCACACCAGGCTTGGGAGCCATGGGTCCTCTGGTTCCTGAACTGTCCCTGGCACACTAGGGAGGAAACAAGTATGTGGCCACAAATTCAAGTAGCCACCCAAAAGTCTCCGTCAAGGCTCTGCAGGATGCCAGAGGTAAACAGGAATGTGAGGGTAGAGGGTGCAACAGAGCAGACCAGGAGAAACCCAAAGCGGGGGTGGAAGTGGGGCGGGGGGCTCTGGGCTTCCCACTTTCTGTAAGGCCCGCTGGTGTGCACCACCTCAGAGACACACTGGTCTTTCAAGTCCTTTGCCCAGAAGCAGGTGTGGGCCTGGGGAGAGAGGCACAGCTCCAATAGGAAACTGTCTCTGTACTCCTCCAATGTCTTTCCTCAACCTAACCAGCCCTGGAGCCCCTGGTCTGACTCCTAAGCCCTGTAGTGCCACCTACTGGGAGAGGCAGAAGCCGCATCCTCTGCAGGCCCTGCTTCCTCCTCCGAATTCGTTCCTGAATGTACACCTTCAGTCCTGCATCCAGCCCCTGGAAGGAGCTCGGGATTGTCCTAGGAAAGGGGGATCCAAACATCAGCAAGACCTCAAATTCTCCATGCAGTATGCTCCTCAGAATCTTTAGGTAGGTCTTACTCACAGAAGAACCCACCCCAAGCAGTTTGAAGTGGAAGAGAAAATTGAAGGTGTCCTAAGTCATCTCCACAACACTAAGAACCGGCTCCAGGGGACGCATAGCTCACCATTGCATTTCAAAGTACAATGCCTGTAGCATATACCTGCTCAGAACAAATCTCCACTTAATATAAGGTAGAAAAGTCCAAATTATGTTAGGAGATTACATACTCAATATTCCTCTCTACAACATCCCAGGATGAGTGAGGTGCATGAGGTTCTGTCTGATCCACTTCCAATAGCTTTTTTAGTGTGTATGTGTGTGTTCATGCACATATGTTTATATCCCATTAATATGTATTCTATGGAAATAATGAGTAATTCTTTTTCATATATTCTATGATGTCATATTCTGAAACATTAAAAAGCACCTGAGCATTACTAGGAACAGCATCATGAACCCTAAAAGCCCTTTTCTTCCAGCTTCCTCTACACAGCATGCTGAGCAAGAGAAGTTAATGTCAAGCTTTCTTTAACAACCACAAGCTGAGGGGCAACAACCCTGTTCCCTGACCATTTGGAAAGAGAGTTAACTGTGATCACTATTATTATTACTTTATTATGATGATTACTATTCTGCTGTACGGCTAAGTATTTAAAAGAAAAGCACAGTGTGTCTTCTGCTCCCAGAACACATGCTTCTCTCCTCTGCCTTGTCTCCAGCAGATAAGGGACATTCTGATGTTTTATTTGTTAAATGGTTCACTATTAAGAAACTTGTTTGCTAGCTGGAGCCTGCAATGGAAAATCAGCCCAGAAAAGTGGGAGGCTGGCATGGGACCGGAGTACACAGGGCGCCAGAGGTGAGGTGCAACTTGAGTGTCACCCCCGGCCTGAAACCTGGGGTCAAAACCAGTCCTGCCCTAAACTTCCAGGCTGTTCTAAGGTGCTGACTTCTGGCCTCCCTGGCCTGACCCTCAGTACATGTTCACCTGCAGGTGCACACACACACACACATAAACACAAACGCACTCCACTGAAAAGCAGGGCTGGGGAGGCTGGTGCATTCAATGCTTTTGAGCATGTAGTGAGAGAAGAATGCACAGCCCCAGCCACCTGGCAACTTTTTTCATTCTCCACTCTGGTTCGTCATCCTCACAGATCTGAGGTAATCATTTGGCTTCTCTTCTCTCTCTGCCACCTAAAACTCTACCCCCAAACTGTGTTTCATCTCCTCATGAGTTATTAAGCCAACCACCTCTTCCTTGTAAATATTCATGCTTCCAGGTCCATCCTCCCCACCTCCGGCACCTTCCCCCTATCCCCCACCCCCCAAAAAAGAAACCTGGGCAATGCTAACCAATCAAGGAAAAGAGGATGGAAAGTGGAGGGGGCCCAAGGGTCCTAGTGCTCTTTCACCTGAGAACTTAACTGCATCAGGAATGGAGGCAAAACTGCTCCTGTGGGTTATATAACCACTGCAGCTTCAAGGGAGAGAAGCGGATCCAGGTTGCTATAGTGTTGACTGGCATGTTGCTAGAAAGGTAGAGCTTCGGCCACCGCTTGCTGGCTCCCTTACTCTCCATCCTCCCAAGAACCTCTCTCAGGGTTGGGGCTCCTACTTTTAATGCCTGCTCCCTGGACAGGGGCTTGAGGTGTGTGTGTGGGGGGGGGTGCTGAGGTGCAAAGGGGCCAAAGATAAGAATGGGATAAGGAAATGGAATACAAAGGACTACAAGAAGACCTTGCAAACTATTGCAGATGATCATTTTGTGAATAATAACTATTACCACAATGTACTATATTGATAGTAATGGGACAATACACTGAGCTGTCCTCTGCAAGATTCCTTAGACAGAGGAGATGAGTAGAACCTGGAATGGGTAATCCATTCCTACTCTTCAAAAATATCATCCTTTCTTTTGTGTTTTATTCTCTTCCTCCTAATCCATCCATGACACCACTATCTAGGGAAGGGATAGGGGTAGAGAAGAGGGATGAGGCACCAGATAGGGAAATCCAAGGATGGAAGCTTCCCTAGTGATCCCAAAGACTTGGCTCACCCTAGTACCCACCACCCTGGACAAGTCTTTCTTCCCAAGGAGGCCAAAATCCCACACGACCCCCCAACCCAAGCTGGGAAGCAGAGAGACAGTTGGCTCCCAAATCTGCTCTTGGATGGAGACAGACCAAGCAGGCAAGCTGGCCGGGAGCTCCAGGCTAGAAAGGACAATGGCCCTGTCCCCAAGATGGGGGCAAAAGGAGGGAAGACAGGAAAACAAGAGAGACCTGGAGACTCCTACTTTCACCAGTCTGGGCTTCCAAAAATCACTTCGAAGTACCCTGGGAAGGAAGAGAGACAGGCATTCAGGGGCAGAGATGGATAGAGTGATGGACGCTAGGGAGAAAAGAGACTACACCCAAAGGGACAGGGAGCCAGCAGAAGAAAGACAGGCAGCTGGAGGATGCAAGACACTCCAGCAGGACCACCCTGTCCACACTCCATCATAGCCCTAATTGCTGAGCAATATCAAAAATAACAACTTGTTAATGGGGGGTGGGGGATGAGAGAGAGAAAGTTTCCAGGAAGTGGGGAGTTACCTGATTGCCTTTCACAATCACAGAGGGAGCTGGTGACACTTGATGCCCAGGATGGAGATGCTCAGAAAACACTGGCAATAGCATGGGGCCCACAGGAGCTAGTCACACCCTTTCATTATTTTCTTAAAACACGAAAAAGCAAAGTCCACACACCGCCGGGCTTCTAACCACTTACAACCTCAGGTGTTAGCCCACATGGGGGTGCGAACTGGAACACGCGAGGCGTGGGCGCACCCGGGGTCAGTGGCGGTGGAGAGGTGGGTGGTTGTAGGAGAGCCGAAGAGAAGGGAAGTGGGGGAGAGAGGGCGAGAGGAAAGGAGAAAGAGAGAGAGGTAGACGCGCTGAGACTCACATCTGCATCCCCCGCCCCCACTCGCCACCTGGAGCTCTCTGCCCAGGGAAGCGGCGCCACGAAGAGAGTGGACACCTGGTAGCCGGAGGGGCTGGGGGCGCCAGGCCGGCCTGGTGCGGGGGGTTCGCGCGCGTGCGCGCGCGCGCGAGCTCCTCGCCGCGCCCCGAGCTAAGCGAGGGAACCCGGGCCACGGGCTCCGGGGCTCCACGGCACCGGTTCCCCCTTCTGCAGGCGCTCCTGGCCCGGCCATCGGGCTTTCCAGGCGAACGCGAGAAGGCGAGGCAGCAGCAGACACTTGGGGAACTTTTCCCCCCTCGCCTGGAATTTCATAGGAAACACATGCTCTGGAGAAGCTGGGGCCCGGGAGGGCGGGAGGGGGAGGGGCGGAAATTTTCCGCTCTGTCTCGCGGGGCGGTTCGGGCCCGGGTCCCGCCGAGCTCCCGCGCGTTCGGGCACGGCGGAGGCGCCCCTTGCGGTCGCAGCTCCTGGCCACTCCGCAGGGACCCGCCGAGATGCCGGGGGGTGGGGGGGAGCGCGCGGAGCGAGCAGGAACGGGGTGAAGGCGGGGAGCCGGGGCTGGAGCCACGAGAGGCGGCGGTGTCCAGCCTTACCTTGGTGATTTTCCTCTGGAATGTACATCCTCGTATTTTCATTGACCATTGACCAAAAATTGTTTGGAAAGAAGAAGCCACAAAGAAGAAGAAACGTAAAAACACCCCCAGGCGGGTCTGGCTCAAGTCCTCCTTCGAGGTCGGCGGCTTTCGTGCAAAATTCGAGGAAGCCGTGGATCTGCAGTATTTCCTCTTCCCTTCTGATGATTACCTGATTCCCATTATTGCATCAAACACCAAGATCTGCTCCTTTCCACTACTGCCTCCTTTAGTGAGATTGTAATGCATCCTCAGTACATCCGGGCCCCTTCCAAGAATTTAGCACCGCACCTCTGGCGGCTACACCATTTGAAAAAATAAATAGAGAAAGGCAGAGCGAGAAGAGGCGGAAAAGAGGGGCGAGAGAGCGCAATGGACCCCGAGACGCGGGGCGCTGGGCATTCGCCCGGGCCACCAGGGGGCTGAGGCGTCACTGCCCAGTCTTGGCGAGTCCTCCCCGAGGTCCCTGCCCGGCGTTTTTCTGTCAAAAAGAGCCTCCAACTCCTGAGGGCGAGGAGGCAGGAAGAGCCGCCGCCGCCGCCGCCGCCGCCGCCGCCGCCGCCGCCGCTCCGGGCCGCGCCGCGCCGCGCCGAGCGCCGTTCTGGCAGGGAGCTGTTTCTGCAGAGGCAGAGAGAGGGAGACACCAGGCGCGCGAGAGCGCCGCGCTCACTCCCTCCCAGCCCAGCCCGCCGCGCCCGCGCCCTCCCCTGCCCGCGCCCGCCCGGCGCGCTGGAGCAGACGCGCTGAACGCTTCCAGATGTGGCGGCGGCGCGCGAGCAGCGGGCGAACGGCGCTGGGCGCACGGTGCGGACTTGAAGCCGAAGTTGAGCACCCGGGGCCGCGCCGCAGGAGAAAGCCCTCTCCCCACATGACGTCAAGGGAGCGAGCCCAGGCTGCGGGCCAGAGAGGGGCGGCGAGGGCAGCCCCTGGGGAGGCTTGGGGCCGGGGCGCAGGCCGCCGGGCCCGCGGCGCGGACACACCCCCTGGCGCCTGGCTGCTGGCGTCGGCACCCGCGAGCCGGCCTCAAGCCCCCAGCCCTTGTTATCCTCGGCCACGACCGCCGCGGAGCGTCCCTGCGGGGCCCGCCACGCAGGAAAGGCCTCTGTGCGCGGAATTCCAAGAAGAGGGAATACAATTTGCTCAACTCTCCGCCTCTTTTCAGATCGAGCCACTGAACAAAACGGCAAAATGAGCCGTGATTCCGTGATTCTGTTTGATCAATTATAATCAGAGCGGTTGTAGAAGTGACATTTAGAGGCGAGGATGGGAAGAGGGGAGGCGGAGAGAGAAAGAGCCCGAGAGGCGGAGCCTCGTGGACAAGGCAGTGGTGCCCAGCTGTCTGGATAGATTAATAGACCAGGTTTCTGATTCCTGGGAGGCAGGAGAGCACGTGTTCTGCTAGGATATCCTTACCTGCTTCTCTTAATTATTTCTGCCACTCTGGCAGGAATCTGTGGAGCATCTCTCCTTCCCTGAGAAGCAAACCCTTCTCTCCATCACTCATTGCAGCCACAGCAAGATCCAGGGCACCCCCTGCAGGCCCAGGTTCCCCTAGATGGGGCTTGGCAAGCCACAACTCCCGCCCCCATAGCCTCGACCTACCCGCCCTTCCACTACTCTTTCTTATCCCCTCAGTCCCTGGGTGATCCCACAGCTTTAAGCAACTCTGGATCACATGGATACCTCCAATTTAGACTTTTGCCTAAATTCCAGCCAACCTGCTATCTCTACCCTAATGCCTGATAGATTTTTTTTTTTTTTTCGGTACTGGGGGTTGAACCCAGGGCCTCGCACCTGCATGCTTTGCGAGTGCTGGACCACTGAGCTGTGCCCCAGCCCTTTTTTTTTTTTTTTTAACTTTTTAAGACAGGATCTCCCTAAATTACGCAGACTGCCTCTGGTCTTGAACTTGCAATCCTCCGCCTCTGCCTCCCAAGCCGCTAGAATTACAGGCGTGAGCCACCGCTCCCCGCATGTCTGATAGATTTCTCAAGTCTGCTCCTCACACAGCCTTCCCCAGCTCAGCTGATGGGCAACACCATCCTTCTAGTTGTTCAGGTCAAAAACCGGAAGTCATTCTAGACTTTATTCTTTCATCATCCCACATCTGTGCTTTCGGAAATCCTGTGGCTCTGCCTGCAGAGTTGGACTTTTTCTCAGTTCTTCCACTGCCACATCTGAGGCGACATCCTGCACCTGGGGTTCTGCAGTAGTTTGTTTTCCTGGGCTTCTTCCTCCTCCCCTCCTTGGATATATTCTCAATACAGTAGTCAGCATGATCCTTTCAAAATGGCACATCACAGCCCTCCTCTGCGAACTCTCCAGTTACTCCCTACATCACTTAGTGAAAGCCAGGGTCCTCACAGTGACTTAGAAAGACCTGCAAGAATGATTGTGGACAACTTAGATTATGTCGTCTCCTGCCTCCCCCTTGTTCCAGGTACATTGCTTGCTGTTCTCCAAACACGCCAGAAATGATTCCTTCCCTTCCCTTGCACACATACAAACACATACAAACCTTCAGCCTCTGTTCTATAGAGGGGAGCCTCCGTTCTCCCCTCTCCACTGCCCTCAAGGCTTCTCCTCAGACACTCACTTAGGGACTCCTTCACCTCCTTGGAGACCTTGCTCAAATCTCACCTGCTGAATGAAGCCTACCCTCACCTCCCCCAAGTTAGTACTATTACCTGCCAACCCCCCACTAGCACCCTCAGTCTCCCCTTACTCTACTAACGACATGGTATTTCATCCCTGGCTAGCATGTTGTATGGCTTATTACTCATTGATTTTACTGCTTATTGTCTGTAACTTCCACTAAAAGGTAAACTGCACGAAGGCAGGCATCTTGTCCATTTTGTTCACCAGTTCATAGAGCAACGTTGGCAGATATTAAGTACGTAATAAGTATGTGTTGAATCAATGACTAAATCAGTGCTGAGATGCTGTCAGGAATGCTATAGTTCCCTGCATCATATCAAAAATGCCTCCATCTGTTCTCTGATTGATACCTGAAACCTCATCATCCCTGCTTCATTCCTTCGTGCAATGGTTTTGGCCCCAGATTAAAATGCAGATGCCCCTGGGGCAGGCATTAAGCTTGATCAATCATCTTCATTCTTCTATGACTATCAGTCTAGATTTTGTTGATTATAGGAGAAAGCTGGCCTCTTTTCCACTCAGGTGTGTGCATACTCAGCTTTCAACTCAGAGAGCAAATTAGAAATATTTCCCATGTCCTTTAGGTCTGTAGGTCTGTAGGTCTGTATTTCAACTGATTGTTTAAGCCAATTATAAAATTGGTTAGCATCCCATTTCCACATGGTAGCATAGGAATAGTAATGGGACACTGGGATAGGTTTCTACAGGCATTATGTTATTGAATCCTTCCTTCAATAGTGTAAGGCAGGTGTTATTATCCCCATTTTATAGAGTGCAAACTGAGACTTAGAGATTCATGTTCCATGTCCAGGATCTCCCAGTTGATACAATGTAGAGCCAGGTCCTAGGCTAAGACTATGTGATGCCAACTTCATGTGCTTGCCATTGTTTTATTTTCTCTTCTGACCGGATGGCTGAGTGAGGGAGCAGCGCTGCGCAGCAGAAAATGAGCTGTTTATAATGGCTGCAAAATGTGCTTCACAAAGAGCCAGGAAACAGAAAGGAGTGTATGCGTGTTAAGGGGTTACAGACTGGATTTATAGCCCAGCATTTCTAAAGGTAGGCACTATATAAATCTAGCAAATAAATATTACCTTCATGCTTCTTTAGTTTCATTTTTCACTTCTCTTTTCAGCTGTGAAATGTATTCTTTCCTTTCCAGAAAAAAAAAGGGGGGGGGGTATTTCCTAAATATTTGGACTTGCAGTGTATGCCCATATCCTGGCTGCTAACTTTGGAACTCAGCCCTGGGTGTTCTCTTTCAAGGTACCAAATTCTCCGTGTGCCCTAAAGAGACCATTTGGAATTCTGATCTGGGGATTTAGGAGGTTGTGGGAGCAGAGGGGTCTTTCTATTTATTGAAGGCTTTGATTTCCCATCTTAAGCTACTCTCTCCTTCCCTCTCTTGTTGTCTTCACTGGTGCCACTCTTTCTACATGGTATTAGACTGGTGTGTCCATGTTCCTCTCCCCACACCCCACCCCACTACACTTTCAGTCTCTTACGGAGGAGAACTGTATTGGTTCTTCTTTGCGCATAACATAATGCTTTGTACCTGTGGACACTCAATGTCTATTTAGAGCATGATTTACTCTGGAAAAGATTCCTTACTGTGACCACAAATATTTCTTTTGGAAGCAATTAAGAGGGCAGTGAATTTGTTAATTATGGCATATTTGTGAGAGTGGAAAACTTGGAAATGATCAAAATACTCAACAAAAATGTTAGTTAAATAATACCATTGAGATTTTTCCAATGCCTCCCAAGAGTGAAGTCATTTGCTCCTCAGAACAACCATAGGAAGGAAGTACTTCTAGTCCCATTTTATGGATGATGAAACTAAAGCACAGAAAGATTTACTCACTCACTCATGCTTTCACAGCCAGTAGGTGTTGGAAGATGTGGAATTTGAACCCCAGAAGCCCGGCTTCAGTTCCCTTCTCCTCTCTTCACCACTAGGTAGATAAACTAGGGTTTGATTATATAGGGAAATCTGACAGATGTGAATAATATTATGGAGGAATATTAGTGACATGGAAAAAGACTACACTGAAAGAAAAAACAATTATAAAATATTATATGAAGTATAATTCCATTTTTCTTAAAGACAGGTATATACTTGAACTAAGAAAAAGACAAAGAGGTTCACACCAACATGTTGGCAATAACTCACTCTGGGAGGTAGGATTACATGTAAATTCTTCTTCTTTCTTCCTGCCTAACCAAAGTCTTGGAGATCCAGGCCACCAAGGAGGCCTGGACCTCACCCCACTGCCTCACCCGGTATGACTCCTCTAATGAATCTCTCTATTAGCTCTCCCACCAAAGCCTCAAGGTGTCTCTGCCTTTGCTCTTCCTCTACCCTCCACAGCAAATATTTGGGAAGTTTGACATACACGGTGGCACAAGTGACTCAGGAGGCTGAGGCAGGAGAATCACAGGTCCAAGGCCAGAAGTAGCCTGTGTAACTTAGTGAGACCCTGTCTCAAAATAAAAAAATTTTAAAAAGGGAAGTGCTGGGGATATAGTTCAGTGGGAGAGTGTATAGCACACGGGACTGAGCTCAATCCCCAGAACAGAAAGAAAGAAAGAAGAAAGAAAGAAAGAAAAGGAAGGAAGGAAAGAAGGAAGAAAGAAAGAAGGGAAGAAAGAGAGAGAGAAAGAAAGATGGATGTGAGTGAAGCAGCAGCTTTCATGCTGTGAAGATCAGTGTACACAGTCACTGATGTGCTGGCTTATTCTGTTGGGAGCCCACAGCTCCTCCAGCTGCTGCCAGATTTCCTCCTTCGACTACTCCAAGTTCCAGGCAGAGCACAAGGTCAGCTCTCCAATGAAGGGGTACAGCTTTATGTTTCATAATCAAAGTGAGAAGTTGTTGTTGTTGTTAGGTGCCGTCAAGTCGGTTTCCAACTCATAGCGACCCTCATAGGGTTTTCAATGGCTTACTGTTTCAGGATTGCCTTGGGAGTGGATTGCCAGGTCCTTCTCCCATTTGTGCAGTGCTGGGAATTGAACCCGGGACCTCAGAGACTGCAGCGCAGTGCTCTACCAACTGAACCAAATCCCAGCCCCAAAGTGAGAAGTAGTAAGAGACAAATAGGGATTCTGTTTGTCTTAGTGGGTTCCACTTTGGCCTTACTTTTTCCCATATCTGAATGGCTTTTCTTTCCAACACTGACCTTGTTGATCTATAGGAACTTTGGACTTATCATTGGATGCAGGGACAATAGCCTTCCATAGATTCTTCACCAGACCCCACTGCTGGATAAGGTTTCATCCCTGTAATCATCCCTTTCCCCATATCACTCATGGTGGGACTGCTTCCCTGATCCAACCTGAATGATATGTCAGTGTACTGTGTCCTCTCCACCCCTTACCAGGCTACTTGTTTAGGTGTTCTAATGAGTAATTGTCTGCAGCTGTGCCACTGTGGCATCTGATCCCATCAGATCTCAGAAGCTAAGCAGGGTTGGGCCTGGTTAGTACTTGGATAGGAGACCACCTGGGAACACCACGTGCATAGGCTTGGGAGAAGGACCCAGCAACCCACTCCCCTCCAAAAAAAATACAATCAGCCATTGAAAACCCTATGAATAGCAGAGAAGCACTAACAATACTGTTTCACCTGTTGTACATAGGGTCTCTATGAGTCTGACACCAACTCAACAGCACCTAACAACAACAATGAGTAGTTAGTGTCTGGCACAAAGTTGTCCTTGATATATATTAGTTGAATTCATACTGATGATCATCATTTAATAAAACCAAGTGAGTGTCAAGTACTATCATAAGCACTTTCCACCCAGTTGAGAGCCTGGTCTTTGGCAACAAGTCAGCCATAGTGCCAGGCTCTCCCTAACATGAGCTGTGAGAATGTGAGCACCTGACTTTACCTTCCAAAACCTACTTCCTACAAAATGGAGCTAATAATGGTATCGACCTCCATAGGGTGATTGTGATAATCACAGGAAATCATCCAGGTAAAGCACATGGCACATGTGATGTGTTCACTTAATGTTAGCTGTTACCATCCTTCTTCCCCACAAGAAAGATTTATTGAGCATGTGTGGTGAATTCACCACAGGCCTGCCAAAGAGAATTAGCACCCCCATTTTATAGCTTTAAAATGAGAGCTAAGAGATTGACTTTCTTGCACAAGATTGCTTGATTGATAAGTGATAGGCTTCAGATTTGAACCCAAGTCTACACAAATCCAGACACAATGCACAGCCTACTACTGCCACAAGACACTTCAGTCTCTATAAGTAAAACAAAAGAGAAAGCTTCAAGAAAAGTCTCCCAACTTACAGTGCAAAGAGCATACTGAAGGCAGTGCAGAATAACCCTTCTTTTGAAAGACCTGTCATGACACCAATGCCCTCACAACCCACAGCAATATTTAAGATCCTCTCATGGTTGAGCTCTCCCTTACATCACATCTAGGTCTTGCTTCCTGGTCCCTTTGTCCAGAAGCCATAGACAGACCAGATCCTGCTAACCCACTGGCTGTCGTTATATAGTGCATTTAAGGAAAAATCTTCTGGCAGCATAACCCCAATTTCAGTTCCAAGGAGAAGCCAGAGTATTTGGAGTGTGAGGAGAATTCAATCCTCTTTCTGCAGCAGCCTAAGTTGCTAGATGACTACACTGTGGTAACATAACTACCCGTGTGACCTTCAGCAATATTCAACCCTCAAAGATGGAAAGCCGCAGGGTGGCTTCTGGCCTGCTCCCAGGAGCTGGCCTCCTGGTAGGAGAATCTGCACACCAAGTGTGAATTCAAAAGCAGGGCACCCTCTTTCTACCTCAGCAAGTCCATGATAAGACTAATCACGTAACTGGCCTGCACCTTGTTTGCTCATCTGCAAAATAGGGACACGTGGTCTCATCTCTTCTGATTTTTTGCAAAAGGAAGCTGACATCAAGGGAAGAGCTAAATCATTACAGTGCTATTCTAATTACATGTGAAGTCCCTGAGAAAGTTTGTTGCATCCAGGTAACTTGCTGACCCCCAGAAGGAACCCTTCCACCAAGGCTCAGACCTAGTCCAACCCTTTGTCCACTCTTCAGAGTGCTCAAAGCCCATCATCAAGTAGAAGCCATTACCAGTGTATTTGTTTCCTACGGCTGACATAATTACCATTAACTAGGTGGTTTGAACAACAGAAATTTACTCTCTCTCTTTTTTTGGAGACAAGAAGTTCAAAATCAGGCAAGGTTGTGCACCCATCAGGGGCTCTAGGGCAGATCCATTGCTTGCTTCTTCCAGATTTTGGTTGGTGGCAGAATTTTTTGATTTGTGGCCACAACACTCCAATTGCTGTCTCTGTGGTCACTTTGCCTTGTCAGAGCTCCTGCTTCACTCTTACAGACACTTGCCATTGCATTTAGAGCTTACCAGATAATCCAAGTTGATTTGTTCATCTCAAGATCTTTAAATTGACTACATCTTGCAAAGACCTGTTTCCCTCATAAACTAGCATTCTTGCCTTCTTGGAGTTAGGACATGGACATGTATTTGGAGGGAACACCATTCAAATCACTATATCATCCTAATCTACACTAATGTCCCTTCACTTGCTTTCCTTGGAACCTCCTACCCAACACATATTAGTTCTTAAAACTTTGTTGTTAGGTACCATGGAGTCATTATCTGATTCATAGCGACCCTCATAGGGTTTTCAATGGCTAATTGTTTTGGGATTGCCTCGGGAGTGGATTGCCATGTCCTTCTCCCATAGCAAACTCTTTCTGTCTCTGAGGCTCACTTTTCTTCTTTTATGAAATAGAAATTATGACTATAATGTTAAAACTTTAACTGGGTGGTAAATGATGGGCTGTAGAAGGTGCTCCTTTTTCTCAATAGTCAGTCTCACAGGCATAACAACTTTTTGGGCAGAACATTGTCCTCAGTCTTTAAATTAGAGAGATGGAATGCTTGGAGAAGTGAAGTGACTTGGCCAAACCAACTCAACCCAGTAGGAGTGGACCTGACTTTAACCCCAAAAGCCCATTCAGCTCTGTGACCTTCCTAATCCCTTTCCCTTCTTAAATGTCCCATGCCAGTTCAAATGGTCTTCACTGGAGCTAGACAAAAAATGTGTTCTCAAAGGAAGCTGGAAAGTGTTCTTTTTGGTAGGCCTTCCAGAATCTTCCTTTTCTAACAAGCTTTATAATTGATCTCTCCTCTTCTCTTACTCATTTTGAATGTATTCCAAGTGTTCTGTCACCTTCAAACACAGTCCTGAGAGTAAACACCTTTCTCTGCTGTCAGAAATCAGCTGTCAACCCCCTTGTTCTATTCACAGCCCTCCTGTTAATATCACCCTTCACCATCTCACCTTTCCTCCTGTGGTTCAGCTGACATTCAACCCTAATGCCCTTTCTCTCTCACTTGGGGGTCTTCTCTTCCTCACCCATGGATGAATAATAAATGGTAGCTCAGATCATATTTGTGCTTGGGATTATTCTTTCCCAAATGGCCGCTTTTGCATATAGCCTTTCAGAGTTTCAGGGTATGCATTCCCAGCTTGCTTCCCCACAATGTTGGAAGCCACATAACCTTGAAAATTTCTCTTTCGTACTGTGATATAGGTCAGGTAGCCCTTGCTCAATATGACATTTGGGGCTAGGACACCTCATTAGACAAAAAAGTATATTTGTTCCCTATGACTTTTTTTGAGGCTGGGGTTTGGCTCTGTTGGTAGAGTATTGCTCTGCACTCTCTGAGGCCCTAGGTTCAGTCCCCAGCACCACAAAAAATGGAAGAAGGATGAGGAAGCCCAATCCCAAAATAATCAGCCATTGAAAACCCTATGAGGGTCACTATGAATTGGATCCCACTCGACTGTACCTAGCAGCAACAACAAGGCCTCTTTTAAAGATGATCTCTGTTCTGACTGTGGATTCCAAGGGTCTTTTATAGGGAAACCCTTGGGCCAGCCTGAAGCAGTCCCATCCCAGTATCAAGTCAAAAATAATATAGCCTACACTAATGGAATAATTCCAAAAAATTGAACTATTAGAACATTTAACCAAAATGAATGCCCTATAACTAGTTGACTGCAGCGTACCACTGTGGTACACTGTAGTGTCCAATCCCATCAGATCTTGGAAGCTAAGCAGGGTCAGGCTTGGTTAGTCTTTGAATGGGAGACCACCTGGGAATACCATGTGATGTAGGCTTGGGAGAAGGTCCCTGGCAACCCACTCCCCAAAACAATCAGCAATTGAAAACCCTATGAATAACAGTGAAACACTAACAATACTGTTATGTCTGTTGTACGTAGGGTCACTATGAGTCAGATACCAACTCACTTAACATCAACAATAACTAGTTAATGTTTGGTAGTCATTCGCTCTATCTTTTAAGTTGTTGATTAGGCCATTTTCCAAATCTCAGAGGGTCAAGGGAGTTACAGCTAATTGTCACCAGCCTCATTTAAGTCTCTGTTCTATGACAGATCTAGATTAAAATGTAGACAAAGCAAAAGCAAGAAGCTTACTTGGCCCACAAAAAGGATACCTTCTTGCTGGTGCTTGTCATTAGCTTGCCAAATGACTTCCATTTAGAGACCAGGTCGTGCCTGATGGAAACAAGAAGTTGGCAGAGTTTTTAAATATGGCAGAACCCTTCCAACCTTCTCTTCATATGACCCTGCAGAGGTAGCTCTACCTGCTATAGAGCTCTGATATCAAGGCCACACATGAAGGCGTGTCATTCTTCCAAAGTTTACTATTTTTGGCCCTTTCCATAGAAAATTCAAATTTTCTGCCCTTCTTACGTTTGGTTCTGCTGATATAATCATTTTTTGTGATGAAGATAACTTTACTATTATTAATCACCAACCCTTGGCAATCAGTTTTTTCCAAATTAAACAATGCTATTTATAAATTGCCACCCAGATCAACTTCTAATATGGCTAGTTAGGAAAAATATTCTGTCTTATTCCCCTTTTGGGCACGTGGAAGATTGTGTTTCTCAAACACTCTGCCTTTAGACACAACAACTGGGCAAGTTCTGACTAATGAAATGTAAGTAGAAGTGGCACATGTCACACCTGGTGAGGTGATGAAAAATCCCATTGCAGTTCTCCTGCCTCTCTCTTCTCCTACCACACAATCCAGACGCAGAGGCACCTATGAGTGACTTTTTGAAGCAGAGCCTCCCTCTGACCCCCTCTGGACAGGTAATATGATCAAGAAATAACTATTATTGTATGAAGCTCCAAGAGTTTGGAAGTCACTGCCATGGTATAATGTTGCCTCACAGATTAATATAAATCAACAACTCTGTGTGTGGCCCATGTGTGATGAGGGACTTGCCAAGTTCTGGTAAGTCGAATTGACTTCCGTTCCAATCAGCATATCAGTCAATGTTACTAATTCATAAGAGGACAGGTTGTAACCACAACAATCTTGTGAAAGAATAATATTGAGAACATTTATAATTTATGTGGCATATAATAGCTTTTATTTCTTCTAGATAAATCAGTGGCAGTATTTATTGCAACTGATTCTACAGATGAAATACCCAAAATACATTTCCCTCTTCAGATCTGCTGAAAATGTAGGCATATTTATGCCTCAATTGATGTTGAATAGCTTGTATAAACCATTCTTATGTGGAAGAATCAAGAGCATGTTTACAACTTCCCAAGTGGGCTTGGAGTAGTTTAGAGCATCTTCAAGCTGGTGTACAAGTAGCCCTCTGGGTATACACAGGGTTTAGTAGACTCTGTTTCCAGATCCCCAATATTCATATATACTCACTCTAGCCCACCCCGAGATGGAGGACAACCTGAGAAAGGGCTGGAGCCCACTTACTCCTTCTTTCTTTCCAGGCATTCTCCTCCTGCTCTATAGAAGAGAAGCATACCTATCATCCACTTGCATCCTCCCATGGTAAACAGCCCTTCTGGACACAATACAGGAAGACATTTGAAATGCAGAAAATCTGTTTAATCAGGCATCATACTCCTCCAATCACCTATCTTTCTAAAAGATATATTTCCAGTTCAATTTTAATTTTATGTTAATAGTTAACCTTTAAAAACTTATAATGTAATTACATTATTTTGCTCAATTATACATTAATAATATTTGTAATTAAATAGTGGAGGTTAGATTGTTTGCTGTTAGGTGCCATCGACTCATCGTGTCTGACTCATAGAGACCCTCACAGGGTTTTCAATGGCTGATTGTTTCAGGATTGCCTTGGGAGTGGATTACCACATCTTTCTCCCATTTTTGTGGTGCTGGGAATCGAACCAGGGACCTTAGAGACTGCAGAGCAGTGCTTTACCAACTGAGCTAAATCCCAGCCCCAGAGGTTAAATAATAGGTACCAAAATACAGTTAGATAGAAGGAATTCATTCTAGGATTAAATAGTGTAGTGGGATAACTAACAGTCTACAACAATTTATGATATACTTTGTTCCAAAATAACTGGAAAAGTCCAAAGTTTCCCAACACATAGAAATGATAAATGTTTGAAGAAGTGGGAATGCTAATTACCCTGATTTGATCATTACATGCATGTGTGAATAATTATCATACCGTACCCAAAATATATACAAATATGATGTGTCAGTTAAAAATTAATTCTTAATGGAAAACTTGTAAGGATAGCTGAATCTGAAACAATGTGTAACATAAAGGCTATGGTCACAGAAAAAAATTTTAATTTATATGCTTCTTTTTGCTGCAGAGAAGTATAATAGTGTGATCAATGAAAGACATTGAAGCATAAAAACATATTGTATTAAGGTAAAATTTTAAGGGCGAAATGGAATATAAATGTGTTTCCAAGGAGAAAAGGAAATGATGCAAAATCTTTGACTGTTAAACACAGGGCTTTTTTAAATTTTTGAAAGGATAATAGAAGGTATCAGATAGTTATGATGTTTTTATTTCATTGGAAAGTTTTAAAAGAATGATGCAACAACTTTATTTTCAACTGTCAAGATTTACAAAGCACCAGAAATTGTATCATCTGCAATTTCTTATTATGGAAAATTATCATGAAACCTACGACAAAAAATTTTGGATGTCAAAAATGTCTGACAGTGCATATACTTTCTGAAAGTTAAGTGGTGTGGATCCCTCTAGTTCAGCAAGGTTGAGGCCCTGGAAGGCGCATGCTCAGCTGTGATTTGTAGCTAGCCCTGCCTCTGACCACCTCGCAGGATGGTGCTCTGCACAAAGAAGGTCAGGGATCCAGAATTCAGGACATAAATAAATACTCATGAAACAAATAAACACCTTGGTTTTTCATTCACACTCTGTCTTCTATCCTCAACATGATCTAGAACAATTTGCCTCCCTGTCAAAAGTTTTAATCTTCTTAAGATACTTGAAGAAATGCAAAGCATCATGTGGTCACTTCACCCTCAAAGATAGGGAGAACATCCTCAGGAGCCCTTCAATCCGTGCACCCCCAAGAGGTGTTTTTGACCCCCGTTAATTTGTATTCTATTCCACCACAGGATTGTTCCATTTTGAAGGATGTTTTTTAAGTCAGAAAGGCAAACAGAGCTGACACTGAGACTTTGAAGCCTATGTCTGCCTTTTCAAATGGTCTGAGATTGAATTTTCTCAGTTTCAGAAGAAAGTGTTTCAATTCAGGCCTTCCATCAGGATTTATTGGACAGATCTGAATGTGCTGCATTTTTCTTTACAGTGGGGGAAGCCAAGGGTTATGTATTAGAACGAACTCTGGGTTCGAAGCTTGTACCTATTACTGCCTGGCTTTCCTTCCTTGAGTATCAATTCTTTTGACCATAAACTGGGGTATCTCCAAAGATTGAGTTCCAGGTACAAAGTGAAATATTAGCACGAAAATGCTTGGTAAGTTAAAGTACAGAAATAATAGGGTATTTATTACCAGGAAGATGGAATTTTTCCATCATCATTGGCAATCTTTCATAGCACTCAATAATCTCTCCAAGCCATTTAATAAATGATAAATATCATTAACCACAATTACAACTCTTTTCATTTTGCCTTCTTTTCCTCTTCAGAAAAAGAGAATGTTTGGTCACCATTTCTTATATATGAGAACCCACTATCAACTAGGCATGGTGGTACACACCTACAATCACAGCAACTCAAGAGGCTGAGGCAGGAGGTTCGAGAGTTTGAGGTCATATGCAGCCTGTACAACTTAGAAAGACCCTGTCTAAATAAATAAATAAACAAACTAACAAACAAACAAATAAATAAATAAAATTTAAAGAACCTACTATCTATTTGCAGAGAGAGTATTTGAAACGTTCTTCAAAAGTAGAAGTCAAGGGTATTCAATGCTTCTGCATTGCCAAGCCTACGACTTAGACTTTGATAACCAAATTCTGCCAAATTTCTCATAAAAGTAAAATTTGATTTCAACAATTTTATCCAAGTAGCTATTCAAGACTTAAAATTTTCCCTGAAAGCAAATCCTGTGGGGGTAATAGTTAGGTTAGTTAAAGTAGTTGCTGCCACATCTAAGCACTTAGCTATGGGCCCAGCCAGACGGATACTCTGCAGAGAGCAGCAGAGCAGGGATCTCCGTTTCTTGGAACGGCCCAGTAAGAGGATCCTAAAAGGATCGTTTTCTGGGAGAGCATGGGTTTAGAAATATTTCCCATCCCATGAGGACCTCACTGAAGCCGTCTTTCAATGTTTTTAAATGCCCAAATCATACATGTTAAAAGCAAAACACAAACAGCAGAGACTTGTGTCCAACCTCAAGATCTGCTGGATCACTGTTGCACTGCTGAAGCCATGGCTGCGCTGCCTCAGTGGGAAGCATCTGGATGGGTTACAAGTTGAAGAGGTGTTGAATTGAACACCTGATGCCACCATGCTTTCGACAGTGTCCAGTAGACAAACTGCCCTCTGCCATCCACCAGTTCCTTTTTGCATGCATTCTACTACCATTTCACAAGCACTCTCCATGCACACATAGGGATCCAACGCCCAAGCCCAACCCAGGCCTAGGGATACTCACATCCCCTGTGGAGCCTCCAGGTCCAGAATCATCCCTTAGTCTTTCTGTCGGCTCATTCCCAAATTGCCCACCCTCATTCTTTGCATCTGTCTGGGAGGCTCCTACTTATCCTTTAAGAGCCCATTCAACAAGAGTCATGGATTGGACTCCTCTTCCCCTGTACTCTCAAAAGGACTTATAGTTACCTCTACCAAAGCTGTAGTCATATTGCTACAGTCATTACCTCCTGCATCCCAATTAGCCTTTAAGCATCTCAAGGGCAAGAACCATATTCTACCTACCTTTGAATTTCCTTTGCTGAGAATAGTGTTTGGCTTACATCCAAAGGAAGGGCTTAATAAACATTTGATGAATGAATGAATGAATGCTCTATCTATCCCTGGGGGTGGTAGGGGGTTAATTCAAAGGAATATATTGCTAATGGTGCAATTTCAGGGATATTGCAGGCAGGAAGAGGAGAAATTTTAGGAACAAGAGACCTGTCCTACTTCCTTCAATCATTTCACTGATGTATCTACATGAAAGACTGGCCTTGAGCTGGTAGATAATGTTCCTGGAAAATCTCAATAGGAGGTTACCCCAGGGAGATTAGTTCAAAGGGACAGTGTCCTCTCATCAATGGTTAGTGAGTTACATAGCTAAACAGACCTTCTACTGAGGGCTGAGGCTCTGAATATAAGCTTTGGTTCTCATTATTCCATTAAGGGGCCCACATCCTATGCAAGGGGCCACATGGACCATCATTCACAACATCCATCTCTTGCAATTTACTTACATAACATTTGCAATCCTTACATTTGCAAATGTGCCATCTATAGCACCTGAATTTATCAATTTTCCTTTCCCTGCATCTGTCTTATAAGCTCTTATTGACAAAAGTCATGTTGAGGGATCTCCCTTCTAAACACCTAAGCCCAAGACAGGGCATTGCTGTAATGGGGATTGGAGCCCTAGGAATGACTTAGATGAGAGAAAAATCAGATCAAACAATAAAAAGGAGAAATACCATGTAACTCATATCTGTTCCTACAATAACTAGAAATAAAATGGACATTTGAAACTATATTAGGAATCATCATGTGTCCACGCTGCCCAGCAAAATTCTAGCACACTATTAAGCCTGGGCTCACTTATCTCCAAGAATAGTTTCTGAATCATATCTCGACAATTCTTTTCTTTTATGTTTCTTTGGCTTATCAAAAACTCTCCTAAAATACATTTCTTATTCTGAAAATAGGACTTTGTATCTTAAGTGGCCAAGCATATCAAAATAATAAAAATAAGAAAGATGTATCTGAGAAATAGCTCTCAGAATTTAATGTCCGTGAGCAAATAATGAAGATTTACTGAGCTAAAGGATTTGTGGGTCACCCTTTCAGTAAGAGCCAAAGTGTTATGACCTTGGATTAAGTGACCACCCACATCGTGTCATTTCGTGGTTAGGAGAGTCACGCTGTTCCTCAGGTATGCTCATCCATCAGAGTGCCACAGTGACTCAAATTCTATGAATGGCAATGTAATCTGCAGAGCAAACAGTGATTCATTAAGTATCCTACTTTAGAGTACAATATCCCTATAAGAAAGAATCCTTCCAGTTTCTAAGTCACTAACAATTCAGTATGAATTATTTTACCCTGTCTCTCCTCTCCAGGATGCAAGGGGCCTAGGCTACACAGAGCACACCAGCCTTTGTTATTATTTGTCTGTCTGGGGTTTTGAGGAGGGAGGGGGAATGGGAATGGAGGGAGAAGGAAACTTGAACAAGAGAAAAGAATACCAGAAGAGGACCCAGGTGCCATGGCACACACCTGTAATCCCAGTGACTCGGGAGGCTAAGGCAGGAAGATCACAAGTTCAAGGCCAAAGGCAGCCTGTGAAACTTAGTGAGACCCTAATGTCAAATAAAAAATAAAGAAGAGACTAGGTGTGCAGCTTGGTGGTAGAGTTCTTGCATAGCATTCAGGAGGCCCTGGGTTCAAGCTCTACTACCAGGAAAGACAACAATAACAACAACAAAAAGAATATCAGGAGGTAGAGTTAGTGATCCCAAACAAAACTTTAACCCCCTTCACAAGTTTGCCTAGGCCCATGCACAGTGTCCACCAAGAAGGGTCTTGTTTTCCAGCGGGTTAGCTCAGTGAGCCTCAATTTTCAAGATACATACAACCCCCTTAGGGACCCTGTTAAAGTACAGACTCTGATCTAGCAGCTCTTGGTGAGGCCTGGGATCCTGCACTTCTTACAAGCGTCTATGAGACTAATGTTTGGAAAAAAACTTTCTACTATTCATGGAGTGGGGCATAATAGATTCCTGAGCCAAAGCAAATCCTTCCCTGACTGGTACAATGGTAAGAAACAGTTCTGAAATGCATTCCACCTACTCTGCACAAAGTGCAGAGAATCACATCTGGGTTGGGACCAGCTCATCCCCCTACCTCCCTTTGAGAGGCCTGGTCATTTTTGGTGTACCTAGTGCCATGTAACAAATAATTTCAAGACTCAGTTTGGTCCTAGTACACTTTAACTCCCAGCTAACTCTGAAATGGCTGGGATTTAGCTCAGTTGGTAGAGCACTGCACTGCAGTCTCTGAGGCCCCAAGTTCAATTCCCAGCACCACAAAAATGGGAGAAGGGCCTGGCAATCCACTCCCAAGGCAATCCCAAAATAGCCATTGAAAACCCTATGAGGGTCGCTATGAGTTGGATACCGACTGGACGGCACCTAACAGCAACAACAAACAACTCTGAAACAGCAAGAGAATTGCTGTCAGCCACAGCAGGCCCAGGACCCTGTTTGATGATACCAGTAATCCAAGTGAGAGAAACTAGCACCTCACACTGACATGTACAGAAGATTAAAATTCCTCGCAAGCCTACCCAACAATCAGGTCTTTTTCCCGATCTCCTTTTAAAGAGCTCAAGGAGATAAGAGTATAAGGTGACTGGCAGATTAAAGTACCTCATGATGCGATCCAGTCATTGTCAGAAGCTGCATCTCTTCCTGTGTACGGATGGGGCCAGGTACTCAGGGAGCTTTGGCTGGTGGAACTTCACGGAGGATGAATGCGGCAACTCTCCCATAAAGAGAGGAAACAGAGTGCTGTGTGGAGCAAGAACTGACTCTCAGGACACACTTACCAAAAGCAGCAGACAAGAATGTTTAGAAAACATAGGAAAGAAGTCAAATTTGCCTTCAGCATCTTCGGGCTTCCTGTGTGGAGACTTTGTCTTGGTTCTTGCCTGACCTGCCTCCCACATGCACCCTGAATCCCTCCATCTGCAGACCAATCCCCGCCTTGGTGGCCTGTTTTCTTTCTCCTAGTAAGGAGCTAACTGGTCACTAAAATGTTGCCTAATAATGGCTTAAAGTATTACCCTTCCTGAGGCAACTGTTTTTTAAAAGTAAGAAAGTAAACCTGAGATGTGGTAGCTCACATCTACAATTCCAGTGACTAGGGAAGCAGTGGCAGGAGGATAGCAAGTTCGAGGTCAGAGGCAGCCTGTGTAACTTAGTGAGACCCTGTCTTAAAATAAAAAGTAAAAAGGGGGTTGGGGGTGCAGTTCAGTGGTAGAGCACTTGCAAAGTGTGTGTGAGACCCTAAATTCAACCTCCTAGTACCACCAAAAAATATATATATATATAGGACAGTAGAGAGGATGAAAATCTAACCTACCATGCAAGTGTCCTCATCTGGAGGACCACTTCCCTAGCTCTCTGGAACTGGGGGAGCTGCCTCAAAACCTATCATCCTTTTTCTTTTCAACAGACAACCACAGAGCCTACCAGAGGTGACCTGTGAATTGAGAAAGTGGGAGCGTCTGCGGCCTGTCCTTCCCAGCTATCCATCTTCCTTCTTGGCCCATGGCATGTCCCGGACAGAAGACAGCTTCCTGGACTAGAGCATGTGGCATCACTTAGAAGGCCAGCTTCAAGCTTTTCATGCAACCAAGCACCATTATTTCACACAGCGGTGAACTTCACAGGATACCTATGCAGCACTTTTAATTTGAGAAGTCATAGTTTTGGGAGGTAGAAGCGTCCTTGAGAACTATCCCTAACTCAACCATCTGTTTACCAGTAAAGGAAACAAACTTCAAAGGGCATTAAAATGGATGATTCCCAAGGCAGCAGAATTGAGACTAGAATACTCCCCTGAAGCAAAAGCATCTATCCTCAAGGAAAGAGCTTTAACTCACAACCAAAGAGATTTAGATGCAGCATGAAGAAGAACTCGCTGGTAATGAATGAAGATGATTAAATACTAGAACAGCTAGCCACAGGAATTGCACAATCGTCCTCCCTGGAGATCTGGTAAAATAGGACAGTTAACCATCTGCCTGTGATGGTTTGAGTACAGTCCTGCCTTCGAGGTAGGAAAAAAATGAGCTGATTCCCTCACCTGTCGTATTTTTGGGGTTCCATAATCATACATGGGTGTGGGCTCTGTTTGGTTGAGGTGAGAAAGTACCTGCATGAGAATTCGTCCTGGCGCTTCTTGGGGGAAAGAGGGGAATTGAAAGAAATGGAGATGCCTATTTCCTAGGGCCCCACCACCCCCCCATCCCCCTCTTACACCACCCTTCCCACCCCCTGCCCTGCCAATGCAGGCAGAACCAAGGACCCCAGCAAACAAGCACACAAGAACCCTGCGTGGTTCCCAAGGATGAAGCACAATACCCAGTGGGAGAAAATAAATCTCCTTTATTTATTTTTTTAAAAAAATCCAGACTGGTTCTGGTCAAGTGAAAATTTCTGGGAAACAGCCCCATCTCAGGACTTTGAAGCCAGACATTTTGGAGCAGCAAGAGTCGTTGCCTTGGGACAGCCAGGAGCAGCCTGGCAGAGAGGCTCCAGCATCCTCTATGGGGTAGGGGCGGTAGGGATTTCATCAACCAGCAGGAGGTGCTCACACCAGAGTGGAAGCCTTGGCCACTTGCAGATTCTGATCTGAGCCACTGTTTCCCACACCTTTAGGGTTTCTGCGTTGCTGTTACCTTCGCTAGGGGAAAGAGCTCTTCATCCTTCATTTCGCTAGCTCCTGAGTCTTCTTCCCCACTTCCCAAAAGTTGGTTTAGGTTTCTCCTAGTATCCTATACTTTCCCAATTGTATTTACACATTGAATTTAAATCACCTGTTTTGTGTCTCTCTGCCTGTCCAACCCACAGATGTCTCCAGGAGACGTACTATGTGTTATTCACCACTGGATCTCCAGTGCTTAGGACATAGAAGGCACTCAGAAAAGTATTTATTGAATAAGTGAATGAAAAAACGAATGAATGGAAAGCTATAAACTTTTTTATTTTTAGTACTAGGGGTTGAACCCAGGACCTCACACATAAGTGCTCTACCACTGAGTTGCACCCCCAGCCCCTTTTCTATTTTTTGTTTTGAGATAAGGTCTTGTTAAATTATGCAGGGTGCCTCTGGACTCAAACCTGCAATCCTCCTGCCTCCATCTCCTATGTTGCTGGGATTACAGGCATGTGCCACTGTTCCAGGCTAAACTATGGACTTTAATAAACACTTGTTATTGTTAGGTGCCATTGAGTTGAGTCCAATGCATAGCGACCCTCTTAGATGACACTTTATTTCTAAGTAATCCTATATTGACCCAGCATATTACATTGACCTTCTCTTTGTGCTTGTACATTTAGGGGTTTAGTTTTGAGTAATAAAACAAGAAGAATCCCTGGGGGCCATCTCATCCCCTCTTATAATACCAAATAACCCATTGCACCTTCCTCACTAGTCCCTGAAGCTCAGATCCAGCTGGGTTGTCCTTCCATCTCTGTCAGCTCTGACAATGACAAAGCTCATCATTAGCCTGGGTTGTGTCTCTGTTTCTTTGAAGTCTTGCCCGTGGCTCTAATTCAGTCTCTCACATCACTTGGAGAAAGTGTTCTCTTCCACACTCCAGAGGGACATAGAAGGAGTGCAGCCCTTGTTTCTCAAGCAACTTGGATGTGCATCTTAACTTTGCCACTTACCAGGTGTGTGAACCTGGGCAAGTCACTGAGCCTGTCCATGCCTCTGTGCCATTTTCTCTATAATGGGAATAATAACTCCCAGTGGGGCTGGCAATGGTCCCCATAACATGAGTTAATATTTCCCAAAGGTCTAAGGTAGCAGATACTCAAAATGTGGCTGTTATTGCTAATAAGTGGTTTAACATACCTAATATACATTCTTTCCTTCTGCATAAACCTTTTCTTCTACAGGCCAGAACATGAGCTACCTTCACAGCCTCTGCCATCTCAGCTCTCATTCTCTCTCCGTGTTTTTCTCGAAACATACCACCAGAGTTAGGCATGCCCTCCGTCGAGGTCTGGCGAGGGCAAGGCAGGCCACCCAGGCCCCCGTTAGGACACTGTTCTTCTGTCACTGGTCACTTCCGCTTCAGTGGCAGCTGCCATCTCCCGAGAGGGCGGGGCATTTAGACCAGGTTGCTCTCGCCTTTAGAGTGCTGCTCGCTGGAGAGCTGACTTGGGAGGAGGCTGAAAGTGGTGGGGACCTGGAATTTTGCTCTCATCTGTTTTAGGATGAGATTACCATCCTAAAACATTACAGGTCCTTTTGAGTCATAGTCAAAGCCCTAAAGATAATTTCCCCTACTCTCCAAGAACTGTGTAAGACCTCTGGAGACATTTAACCTGGAGGAATAGAGATGAAGCTCAATTGTCCAGGAAAGAGGGTGGGCTTGGGCTTTTGTTTTCAGAGTACAAAAGTAGCCTGGGTTTGGAGGGAAAAGGGGAACAGTGTTCTGGGACCCCCAGGTGGTCAGCCCAAGCCTCCCACTCAGCATTCCAAGACAGGCTTGCAGTCCAGGCGGTGGCTTGCATGCCAAAGGACTGAAGACCCCTAGAGCTCCATCAATGCAAGCACCTAGGTCAGGAACTAGGAAGAGGATCCAGGTGGACCCAGTAAGTGTCATGTGTTATGTGAGTTTCCCCCTCCACATTCCATGGGGTTTCCTGTAAGTCAAGGATCAAAAGCGAGCCACTCCAGGCCAGTATAACTCTCCCAGGGACAGTTCAACTACATTGCCAGGCCAAACCATTGCTCCTCATCAATGCCATAGGGTTTGCTTGGCAGTTCTCTACCACCCCCATCCATACTTTAAGTCCAGCTTGATCAATTGGCAAACTTTAATTTTTCATAAAGAAAAGCAAGCTGTTCCTGGTGTGTGTGTGTTGGGGGGGCGTGTTTTATAGGGCAAGAGATTCTTTCTCTCTGTCCTGACTTGTGTTATTATTTCCAGCACAAGGGCTCCAGCGATTGTTCAATCAGACCTATTTCTATAAATATTTCTGATTTGAAAAGCCACATTCACATCCTCTACTTCAAAATCCAAGCCTGGGATGGCAGCAGCATCTCAGGGAAACGAAAGAGGAAGAAAACATGGCACAATTGTTCGCACCAGCCCCTGATGCTCTGAGCTGCCTGTCCATAACTCAGAGGACACGACAAGGTCACTAATAAACACCACTGAACTGTGTCTCCTTTCATGGGTTCTGCATAAAAATATTGCAGCCCCAATGAACACCAAACAAGTGTAATAGATCGGTTTAATTCACATCAGAACACCTACAAACAGCATCACCTAATAACATTCCTATTTCCAACGGGTTTTTATGCTTGTCAGTTATGCCAAGACATCAGCTGTCCTCACTTTGACTTCAGCTAAAGTAGAGATGCATTTTGGTAGGTTTAGATAATGAAGAAAGAAAAAACAAGATGCTAACTTTGTTTTTTTGTTTGTTTGTTTGTTTTGCTTTTTAAATCTTTTTTCGAGAGTGGCAGAGGCCATTCTCAGTATGTACCATCTACAAGCAGGGCAGCAGCCTCCACACGTGGGTATACCGAATGCGCCCAGAGTACCCAAAATATGGCAGGTCACAGAGTGGTTGGCATGCATTTTAGGGATTATCCATGACACTGAGGCAGATGTGAGTCATGATGACGTAGCAGTTGGATGAAATCTAAAAGAGGAAGAACTCAAGCAGAGATGGATGGGTGTTTGGGAGCTCAGGAATTTCCACAGGCTGCATCCCACAATGTGCCCATCACACCTAGCTACCAGGATTCCAGCAGACAGTGCCCTCCACTTATACCAGAGTCAGCCCTGCACAGCCTTGCAGCATGAGAAGTTCCAGATGGGAACTTGTGGTCATATCACTCACCTTGTGTCAAACACATACACACACACACACACACACACACAGAGAGAGAGAGAGAGAGAGAGAGAGAGAGAGAGAGAGAGAGAAACAACATGTTTGTACCAGGATGGAGAAATAATGGAGAAATAAACAATGATAACTATGACTTGTTCATGGTTAGATTAGCTAGGAACTGCCCCCAGGCATCTGTGCTCCTTGCAAACCTGTTGGTATTGAGGAGGCTAGGATTCTCAGGGCATCTTAGGAAGGATTGAGTGGGATCTAGAACACTCTTTAAGGAAACTTAAAAACAAAATACCCCAGAGAAAGCCACTGAGCCATCTACACTCAAAACATTACCAAAGCACTCCTTTTTGTTGTTAGGTGCCATCAAATAGGGTTCAACTCATGGCAACCCCATGTACAACAGAAGGAACCACTCCCTGACACTGTGCCATGCCTGGCACTATATCAGTGCTTCTCTGCTACTTATAGGGTTTTCAATGGCTGATTGCTTTTTGGGAGTGGGTTGCCAGGTCCTTCTCCCAAGCTTACAGAACCTAGTGTTCTCAGAGGATCTTCAGTCTAAGTACTAACCAGGCCCAGCTCTGCTTAGCTTCTGAGATCTTGATGGGGTTCGGTGCCAGGGTGGTACAGTTGCAAGCTGTCTCAATGTTGTTGTTAGGTACAATCGAGTCAGGTCCAATTCATAGAGACCCAATAAACAACAGAATTAAACACTCCCTGATACTGTGCTGTGCCCAGCACTGTCAGTGTTTCTCTGCTATTCCTAGGGTTTTCAATGACTAATTATTTTTGGAGTGGGCTACCAGGTCCTTCTCCCTAGGCTGTCTTAGTCTGGAAGCTCAACTGAAACCTGTCCACCGTAGGTGGCCCTGCTGGTATCTGAAATACTGGTGGCGTAGCTTTCAGCATCACAGCAACACAAAAGCCCCCACAGCATGACAAGCTCACAGAGAGTTGGGGGAACACACTCTTTATTGTATAATAAAATCTGACAATTAAGTGGATGTAGGAAACAGCCTGGACATTAGAAGTTTTAAATTTCCCCAGTGAATCTACTTTGCCTTCAGAACATTGGTTCTAAGTTAAGAGGAGGCAGGAGAAAGAGAGGGACAGAGACCTAAGCAACTGATTTCAAAGTTTTCCTTCCAGGCCAAGTGTGGTGGCACATGCCTGTAATCCCAGCGACTTGGGAGGCGAGATAGGAGGATCGCAAGTTCCAGACCAGAGGAAGTCTGAGTAACTTAGTGAGACCCTGTCTCAAAAAGTAAAGAAAAAAAGAGGGCTGGGTCCAGCACTTGCAAAGCATGCAAGCGCGAGGCCCTAGGTTCAACTCCTAGTACCACAAAAAAAAAAAAAAAAAAGTTCCCTTCCACAGAGAATAGGGGCAAGAATAAAAAGAAACTCATTCTTCAAGCTTCTTTTGTTCAAACAAAAGCCACAGGGCAAGGAAGGAGGGAGAGGAGACAGGCAAGAGCTGTCCTCTGGAGGAGTGGTCAGAGAGCCTAGCTCACCAGGCCGCCCACTTGCCATGCTGCCCACCATGTGCCTAGGAGGGAGACCCACCTTTTAGCCTGCACAAACTCACTTGGACACCAGGGGCCCAGAGAAGGGAAATATGGACAAGCTCTTGTGTGGCAGGACTCTTGGTGTCCCCATATCAAGACCATAAGGCAGAGAAAAATGAAATCTAAGTGGCCCCCCAAGACAGTGATTACACACACCAACAGCAAGGAGAAGAGGGCCTGCCTGGCAGAAGAGGCCCAGGCATGGCCATGGGCAGTTAAGCTACAGGTCTCTGCATCTCTTTGTTATAACAGGACAAACTCTTGCCAGCAACTAACTTCGGGGTAACTTCTGAGAGGGCCTAGGCCACTGTCTGGCCTTCATGAGATATAAGAGATGGTGGCAGAGACTTGCCTTCCAACAGCAAAGACAAACCTGTGGATTCTTGCCCAACACAAGAACTAAAGAGAAGGTCTAAGAGGTCAGGACAAGCTTACCTCTGCCTTGCTCCCTGATTATGTTGGACAGTGTCCCCACCCTGTCACTGGCACTCCAGCTTCTGCCTACCTCTTGCTAGTACACATTTGATCCTTTCTGCCTTGGTCAAGTTCCCTGAGTTTAAGCTCAGATACCTGGGCCCAGGGTACCCCCTGATCCTTGCCCCATGGACTGAGGCCACGCACCTACCTCAAATCTGCCTCCTATCAGTTCCTGGCTGCCCATCCTGCCCCCTTCCAGATAGCTGTTCCCTGTTGTGGCCTGAGCCTGTGTTCTAGAAAAATGAGCACTAACAGCCCCCCAGCAAGGCAGACACAACAACCCCCCCAGCCCAGCCCAATGACACATTTGGGGCCCACAGAAGGGGCCCAGCCGCACAACTTTCCAGTGAGCGATTGGGAAGATCACCGCAGCCCAAATACAGACAGCTCATCAATTTGGCTCAGAAAAAGTGTTTTTGGCAAAATGAGCTATGAAGTTCTTGGTTTGTGAGAGAAAAATAAAAATAAAAATAAAACAAAAATAAAATTCTACATTGGGTAAGATGCTAACTTGACAATGTTCCTTTAACTGATGTAAAACGTGAAGAAATCGACTGCAATTGTTTCCAAGGAAGGATGCCAGAGATTCCTCAGCATTACATCTAAGCTTAAAAGAAGACTTATTGCGCCTGATTCACACAGTGATTTTATTTTATTCTTGTACTGTCTTCTCTACAGTTTAGATATTCAGCTTTACAGACAAGGATTCACCCCACTAGCGGATAGGTTATTTGAACATTGCAAAATGATACCATGACATGGTGATCTGCATCATGACACCATTGGCAGGACCCAGTGGAACCACAGACCGTGTGGCTTCCCTTTCAGAATGCCCATGTGTGGCTGAGGCCAGAAATGGCACTGGAGAAGACAGATCCACTCTGCCACCACGCAGGTTCCACATGAAACTCAGGTATCATGTGGGACCCAGTTGTCTGGCCCCTGAAGTCCCTTCTTCATCCTGCCATCACAGATGCCTGGGCACGGGCACAGGTCTGAATGATAGGATAGGGCTCACAAAGTGGGCTCCACAAGACAACAAGCAACTGACCTGAGACACTGGGATAGGTCTGCGATAGGACATGGAGTCCCGATATCAATGACTGAAGTTTGGGGAGGAAAAGAAGACAGAAATGGGACAACAGAAAACTGCAGAGAGTGGTGGGAAACGAAGGAGAAGAATGGCATTCTTCAGCCAGAGCGCAACATGAAAGCCATAAAAAGGAATGAAGCCTTGATTTATGCTACGATGCCGTTGAACCTTGAACACATTATGCTGAGTGAAAGAAGCCAGACACACACGCTCTCACATTGTACGACTCCATTTACATGAAAAATCCAGAACAGGAAAATGCACAGAGACAGAAAGCAGAGCAGTGGCTGCCAGAGGCTGGGGAGGGGGCAGGGAAGGAATTCTTGATGAGGCCTGAGTTTCCTGTGGGGCTCGTGAAAAAATTTTGGAAATAGTGGTTATGGTTACACAACACTGTGAATGTGCTACATGTCATTGAATTTTGTACTGTAAACTGGCTAATTTTGTATTAAATGAATTTCAGCTCAAAAATTTCAATGCAACATAAACATACTGGTGCAAATAATGAAAAATGGCTTTTGGCAGAATGCAGGCACCTCAGGATTGTACTGTGTCTTTTCTTCCCTACCCTCCATTTGTAAAACCCCATAAGACTAAATAGGGGCTTCAGTTCTCATTCACTCATTTGCAACATAAGGTAAGCTTCCAATTCAAACACTCTGTGATCCTATGACTCCTCCTACCACCACAATAAAGGTTTTAACTGTGGTCCTCCTCAGCACCAAAGACAGAACGTAATAGGATCAAGAGACTAGAAGCTATCTAAGGGAAACCTACTGTTGTTGTTGGTGGTGGTGCCGTCGAGTCGGTATCTGACTCATAGCGACCCTCATAGGGTTTTCAATGGCTGAGTGCTTCGGGATTGCCTTGGGAGTGGATTGCCAGGTCCTTCTCCCATTTTTGCGGTGCTGGGAATTGAACTGGGGACCTCAGAGACTGCAGCGCAGCGCTCTACCCACTGAGCCAAATCCCAGCCCAAGGGAAACCTACAGGAAACTCAAAATTCCAAAAGTCCAATGAGACCGTGTGGTGGTATACACCTGTAATCCTGGCATTTGGAAGGCTTGAGGCAGGAGGGTCACGAGTTTGAGGCCAGCCTGGGCTATACAGTGAGGCCCTGTCAAAAAGAAAAATAATTTTTAAATAAAAGTAATATTTGTTGTTGTTAGGTGCCATCGAGTCCTGTCCAACTCATAGCGATCCTTATAGGGTTTTCAATGGCTGATTGTTTCGGGATTGCCTTGGGAGTGGATTGCCACATCCTTCTCCCATTTTTGTGGTGCTGGGAATCGAACTCAGGACCTCAGAGACTGCAGAGCGGCGCTCTACCAACTGAGTTAAATCCCAGCCCAAAAGTAATATTTATTGCTTAATACCTACTTGCAGTGCATGGCTCTCAGTACCATATATATTATCACAGCCTTTTTCAGAGAAGGAGACAGAGCTATGGGACAGCTCAAGCTAATAATTGGTAGAGAAGGACTTGAGCACAGAAAGTCTAAGTTCCAAGCCCACATGCTCAACCTCTGTGCTCCATAGCCTCTCCATACACAGGATCCATTTTCTTTTAGGTTTTATTGTAGTTCTAAGACTGGTGTGGCTAGGCCTGTGCTGGTCCTAGCTAAATGAAGGATCCAGTAATTCATGGCATGGGTAAAGAGCATTGGAATGGTAGTTGGAAGATTAGCATTCTAGATCCATCTTGGTCACTGATATTGTGACTTTGAGCAGATTATAGACCCTCAGTATCCTCTATTAAATGAGAAGTTGAGTTGTTGTTATTAGGTGCCATTGAATCAGGTCCAACCTGTAGCAACCCTTATAGAATTTTCAATGGCTGATTGTTTTGAGATTGTTTTGGGAGTTGGCTGCCAGGGCCTTCTCCCATTTTTTGGTGCTGGAAATTGAATACAGGGCTTCAGAGAGCACAGAGCAGCACTCTACCAACTGAATTGAATTAGATCAATAGTTTTCCAATTATTGAAGAAACAGAACTCATTTTTCAAACTCCACCTCACTTAGAAGACATAAAAATGTGGAGTTATATAGCTGAAAGTAGGGGAGGGAGGATGCAGGACCTCCCTCCTTACTGAAGTAGTTTCCGAGACACTGTCCGGGAACCCCTGTGACTCTGTAGAACACAGTTTGAAAAACACTTTATTAGGTGCTCTGAGGGTTCTTTTGAAAATAAAACTTAAAAGATCTTAAATTTAAATACTGCATCCTGAGGCATTTTTTAACACTGTGGGAAAACTGATACTAATCTAGTCACTTTGCCCAGAGACATTTGTTAGATTGATGGTTTTGTGCTGAGGAAGTGAAGGTCTCAGGTAAGAAGTGGAAAGGGATGCGTCTGAGGACACAGAGGATGTTCACAATCTAAATCTCCCCAGGGGCTCAGCATCCCTCTTAGAAAACAGCTAAATATTACCAGCCCACTGGACCCTCTGACAAGACAAGCTGTGTGGTTCACCTCTATGCATTCTCTCTTGTTGTTGTTAGGTGCCGCCAGCTTGGTGTCCAACTCATAGCAACCTACATACAACAGGCGAAACACTATTGTCAGTGCTTCTCTGCTATTCATGGAGTTTTCAACAGCGGATTGATTTTTGGGAGTGGGTTGCCAGGTCCTTCTCTCAAGTCTACAGTATCTGGTGTTCCCAGGCGGTCTCTCATTCAAGTACTAACCAGGCCTGACCCTGCTTAGATTCTGAGATCTGGTGGAACCAGATGCCACAGTGCTATGGCTGCAGTCTGCATTCTCTCTACTAGTCTCAAATCAGTAAGCTAGATTACTCATTAGAGGTTTGCATCCACAAAGGGAGTGCCACATAATTCTTTATAAAACTTCATACTGATGCCTCACCTGGTCCCCACAGTTAAAACCCTTAACTGTTATGGTGGGGTCAAAATAGAACCCGGAAATTAAATTTTGCTATTTTTAAAATTCCTAATTGTCACACAGCTATGTTGTTCATGTAATCTCAATATGTTCCATTTCGGGGAAGGTGCCAGAGGTGTGGCACTGTTGCACCTGCCAAAGCCCAGGTAAGGGCCAGGTGGGGTCACATATGACTCCATGATACCAAGTTCAGTTGCATGTCATTTTCTATATTTTATGATTGATCTCATGAATATTGTTGATTTTGCAATTTTTGGAATCTCTACATCATAAAATGAGGAGAGAATTTTTGTAATGCTAGTTTTAGTTGATTTTATTGTTATTTTTGAAACCTAGGAAAACCAATTAGAATTTTGTAAATGGCTTAAGAAAAATTTATTTTTTGGTAATTATTGTTACATGAATAAATGTTATTTTAGTAACTTTTGAAAGGTGCTTTAGTTCATAAAACAGCATAATTAAACCTTAAACCTAAATATATTAAATAATGAAAGGGTTTTTGCTTGGGGATTTGGGGTGACCCCACAAACTGATATCCATCAATGAAGGTGACAATACCAACTAAGGGTTAAATGTGGTAATTGGACAGAAAGTACCAGAGATGTATGGGTTTCTCATGTTTGCTCTAGGAAGATCCACAGACAGAGCCCTCCAGGGAAAGAACTTGTTTTCAGTGTCCTCTCTCAGTCCACCTCATCCCCTCCTCTCTTCTCACAGTTTGCTGTGGTGCTGGGGAGAGGTTATACAATCACTGTGATGCAATGCTCCAGATAGACAGCTACCCATAACTTAGAGGCCAAGACAAACAGAAATATATTAATAGCAGCTATAACATAAAGATAATTTATTTTCAGTATCTGGGAACAGAGAAGATTAGGAGAGAGACTGTTAAGCATTTAGACATTTAAGTGAAGGAGCTTAGCAAATCGAGGGAGAAAAAAAGGCAGACAAAGATGGAAAGAAGAAAGATTGATCTTCTTTGGAAACAATGCATCATCTGAACCAATTAACCAATAAACAGTTATGTGATTATGGGCACATCAGGCAAAAAAGAAAAGATATTCCTCCAAACTCTCTTGCTATGCCATTTGGGTGGCATATTCCACCAGAGGGGCAAAATGCTTTTTCAGTGTGAGATGAGAGATTATGCTAGGACACATTTCCTTTTCTTTATCCCCACTCCTCCAACCATTGCTTGGATTGCTGACCTGTGAGCAGTAAACAACAAAGATAACATAATTTGAATTTAGTAAAATATCACAGTCCCTTTCTTTGGGTAATGATAATAAGGAATTGTTGTTGCTGTTGTTGTAATTAGGTGCTGTTGAGCAAGGTCTGTACCCTATGTACAAAAGAATGGAATACTACTCAACACTGTGCCATGCACATAATCTTCCAGGTATGAGTGAGGGCTCATTTTCTGGCATTATATTTGACAGTGCTTCTCTGCTACTCATAGGGTTTTCAATGGCTAATTGTTTCAGAAGTGAACTGCCAGGTCCTTCTCACTGGTCTGTCTTGGTCTGGAGGCTCAACTGAAACCTGTCCACCGTGGGTAGCCCTGCTGGTATCTGAGATACCAGTGGCATGGCGTTCAGCGTCACAGAAACATGCAAGCCCCCATAGCACAACCAGCTGACAGACATGTAGGAATTAGAAAGCTATTTTCCACTAATTTTTTAAACCCACAAAACCTGAAGGAAAAGCATTATTTTGTAACTTTAATTCTTCTTTTAAAACATGGCAGGGCATACATTTTGACTGTGTGCTTTGAGAACGTGCCCTCCTCAAAACATCCTAAACACTATTAATAAGAAGCTAGTCTACCCACGGTCTATAGCCATAGCACCCTGGCATCCAATCTCTATAGATGTCAGAAGCTAAGCAGTGTTGAGCCTGGTTAGTCCTTGGATGGGAGACCACCCGGGAACACTGAATGCTGTAGGCTTGGGAGAAAGACCCAACAGCCCATTTCCAAAACAACCAACCATCAAAAGCCCAATGAATAGCCGAGAAGCACTGACAATAATGCTGGACATGGCACAGTGTTGAGGAATGTTTTATTCTGCTGTACATAGGGTCACTATAAGTCAGACTTGACTTGACAGCACCTAACAACAACAACAGTCTACCCACTACCTAGGTTGTCAATACTGCAAAGACTTACACTCTCATATGACTCTGAATAAGCAACCTGAATAAAACAATAGCCACGTGGTTTTAACTCTTAGGAGTCAACATCAAAAAATAAAATACTTACAAAAATATATGCCATGTCTACACAAAGTTTAAAAATATTCACTAGTGTCTACATCTGGCAAGAATTTGTGTCCAACTGATTCTTTTTTCTTGAGGCTCATTCCCAAACTTCAGGCGTACCCCATTTCACTCTGAATCCAACAGAATCATTCTGAAACACACATGTAACCATGCCACTTGCCTCATTAAGAACTTTCAAGGCTCTCTGTTACTTATAGTATAACCCAAAAGCTTTAGCAGAGCCTACAAGTAGTTCACCATGTTGTCCAGCTCACCTTTCAACCTTATCTTCTGTTCAACCTCTTCTTTTTATTTCTTTCCCCACTAAAACTCTGTGCCCAGCATGAAGCAGTTCTTAGTAAATGACTGATAAATGCATGAATAAGAAAATCAATTAACAATTGAACTGAGAAAAGAAGACAAAAATATGTGAAGTTGAGCATTGAACTGTAGAAAGAAGTAGTTCAACTGGACCAATAAAAGAAATCTAAAGGAAAATTAATAAGAACCATAAAAATTTAGGGGCTGATGTTTTGGAAGCAAGTTTCTCTAAAAGGAAGCATTTGAGTGATCAGAGGATGAATATTTGGATCAGCAGTCAGAAGAAGGTGCAGTGTCTGGGAGGGTGGAACTTGAGAGAGTAATCAAAAGCGGGGAGTCATAAACTAAGTTTGGAGGTAGAAGGCAAAACTGTCCACAAATCATTGTTTTTGAGGTTTAGAGTAAACCAGTCTCCAACAAGGAAGTACCTGTCCTTCCTTTCTGCAGAGATCACGAGAATGGGAAATTTCACCACCACGTTCACACATCACAGTGCTCATGTCACTCTCTGGGTTAGTCATACTCTTTACCACTGTGACAAATACCTGAGAAAACAAGTTAAAAGGAGGGAAGATTTATTTTGGCTCATGGTTTCAGATGTTATAGTCCATAATCTCTTAGCCCTTTTGCTCTAGGTCTGAGGTAAGGTAGCAAATCATGGTGTTGGGAGCACATGGGGGAGGAGGCTGGTCACCTCATGGTAGCCAGGAAGCAGAAAGAAGAATGCCTGCACATTCCCCCTTTTATTTCATCCAGGGCTTCAGCCTATGGAGTGGTGTAACTCGCATTCAGTATGGGTGTTCCCCCTTACTTTGTCCTCACTGGAAATACTCTCACAAACACATGGAGAGATGTACTTTACCAGTCTCCTAGGTGACCCTCAATCCAATCAGGTTGACAATCAAGATTAGCCATCACGAGCCGGATGCAGTGGTGCACACCTGTAATCCCAGCGGCTTGGGAGGCGGAGGTAGGAGGGTCACAAGTTCAAGACCAGATGCAGTCTGTGTAATTTAGCCAGACCCTGTCTCAAAAAAAGTAAAAAAATGGGCCAGGGGCGCAGCTCAGTGGTCCAGCACTTGCAAAGCATGCAGGCATGAGGCCCTGGGTTCAACCCCCAGTACCACAAAAAAAAAAAAAAAAAAAAAGATTAGCCATCACAAGTCCACCCATTGTCAACTTGACACCCAAATATCTCTTCTTATATAATACTTAATCTCCAAATACAGACAATAACAAAACTATCCTTTCTACAACCAAAAGTGTACTAATTCTTTCTGCAAAGTCTCACCAATTCCAGCATGGCTTGGAAGTTCAAGTCCAAAGTTTCCTTTGGGACTCAAGGCAAATTTTTGGCTGTGAGCCCCTGTAAAAAATCAAAGAACAACTTACAAGCTCCCAAGATACAATAGCACAGATAAACATTTTCATTCTAAAATGGAGGAATAGGGGAACAGAAGGAAGGATTGGACCAAATGGTCCAATCTCTGGTTCTCCAGCATGCAGATAGCCATTGTTGGGCCATCCAACCTACAATTGTGTAAGCTAACGTAATAAATCCCTTATATAATTATATATACATATATATACACACATATATACACACATATATACATACACACACACACACACACATATATATACATATATATATGTTTGAATTGATTCTGCTCCTCTAGAGCACCCTGACTAATATAATCATCTACCATGCGTTGCTTGGGAGAGGTGAACCAGATGGCACTGCCTTAGCTGTGCTGAGACCTCTCTGCCTTGTGATTCAAGGCAGAGAAACTGATTGTTTCTCCAGATGTTGCAAAGAAAATAGAACCATAGAATATGTTTATGCATGTCTAGAGGTCATTTTTCCTTTCTGAATCTAAGTAGGAAAGAATTCTTCCCACCAAAACAGACCCCCACAAAAGACATGCAGAGAATGCTGGTTGAGTGCTATAAGTTGAATGTAGAATGCCCTCCAAAGGCCCACATGTTAAAGGCTTGGTCCCCATGGCTAGTCTTTGGGGAGGTGATGGAAACTTTAAGGGGGCTGGACTAGTAGCAGGTCTCCAAGTCATTGAGGCATGCGTGGCCTGGAAGGGGATAGTGGGACCTCTTTCCTTCACTTTCTGACCATGAATTGAACACCTTTGATCCACCATACACTCCCTACCAGATATGCTGCCTTACTACAGGCTCCAAAGTGATGGGGCCAATCAGTCATGAACAGGAACCTTAGAACTGTGAGCCAAAATAAATTATAAGCTGATTATCCAAAATATTTGTTATGGCAACATAGAGCTGACCAGTACACTATTATATATCAGCTGAATCTGTAGCTCCTATCAAAGGATGTCACATACAAAAACTTATCCCAGGTAGATCTTTCCTGACAAAATCAAGTTTCCATGGCTCTAAGTAGGATTCCGGAAAACAGCCCCACATGCAATTTCCTCATAATGAGCTCCACTTTGCCCACACAGGTTACGTGTCACTCTGACACAGAGGTCATGGCGCAGTAAATGAAAAGATCCCAGTAAATATCTCTTGATTGATTAAAAACCTATTCACTTTGAGCTAAGAGGAGGAAACCTAAGCTCAACATCCCTCCATTCTCAAAACACAAAGCCTCATAAAGTTGTTGGGCTGGATACTAAGTGCAGGACCTGCCCATTGCCTTCTTTAACCTCCTCATTCAGTCTGGAAAGGTTAAGTGGGATAGAAACCAGGTTTCCTACCCCAGTCCAATGCTCTTTCCTAGATACCTTACTGCCACTGAGAAGGAATTCCTAATCTAAATGAAGTCCAGTAATCAGTAAAACATAGTGTCAGGCACTGACATCATAAAGAAGGTGTTGGGTGGATGTGTGCTCTTGACAGCCATGGGCAGAGCCACATTGACTGAGAAAGACCCATGTTTGTTAAGCTGGGATTGCTGAGCTGTCCAGGAAGCACCCACAGGACCTCTCCCAGCTGACTTTCCTAGAAGAACTCCTCAGGGGCCCAGCTGCAGCCTCACACTGCCCCTCTGCCTACTTGCATAAAGTCTGCTTCCCTGGTATTTCCATAAGGCTGAGAAGGACTGAGGAGAACCAGAGAGCTTACACTAAGCCCTCACTCAGCAATTGAAACTCTCTCCCTCCTGGGGAAATCCTGGAGACTCGTTGTTCCTGTCAACTACTATCATGTGCCTGTAAATTTCATTTGACAGGAGACACAGTGTGGAAGGAGTAGAAAGTGATAAAAACCAAAAATGTAAAGGCATGCCTGCTGGAGCTCGGCCCCTCCTTTCGAGCATGGTGTTAAAGATCCGAGGAAGGAAAGCACCCCCACTCCTAAACTCCCATCCCTGCAGCCACCCCTGTGGCTTCCTTGGGTGGCAAAAGCAGGAGCCCCCAATGGGGCATGGGTTCTAACAAGGACTCAGAAGAATATTGACCTGCATAACTGCAGAACATTAGCTATGCGATGCCTCCAAAGAGGGTGTTGATGTGTCAGCTTGATTGTTTTCTTTTGTTTTTTTGTGGCAGATCCAGAACAAGGCAATAATTTTGAGTCTTACTGCTAAATGAAAATGCAAGATGCCCTGTTCAAAATTTATTCAGAATTTCAAAACTAGGACAGCAGAGTTTTAAGCCAAGCACAGGGCCCTTCTTAGAGGTGAACCAGACCACTTACAAGTCCATGAAACCAGACCTGAGAAAACCTTATGTTCCATAACCGTCTCTTTTTATGCTGGGTAAAATGAATGATTTATATGTTAGGTGCTTGCTATGATCTGAATATGCTCTCCAAAATGAGTGCACGGGAAACTTCATCCTTCTTGCAGCAGTGTAGGGAGGGGAGGCCTTTTGGGTGTTTAGGTTATGACAGTGGAGCTCCTTTGAGTGGATTAATGCCGCTATGAAAAAAGCAGGGGCAGGTTGCCATCCTACCACGATATGGTGCAATGAGAAGGCCCACACCAGTCGCTGGCACCTTGATCTTGGACTTCCCCACCTTCAGAGCATTTCTGTCCTTTGTAAATTACCTAGTCTACAAAAGTATGTGGCAGCAGCTACAATGGGCTACAATGACACTGTCTATATGTCAATCCCAACTGCTCAGCCTATAGCCTGGGTGACCCTGAGCAAATTATTTAAGCTCTCTGATCCTCAACTTCCTTAACTGTGAGATAGAAATGACAACTTAGGAAATGTGGAAATGTATACAACATTCCTGGCATAGAGTAAACAACATTGGTTATTACCAGCTATTATTATTACCTAGTAAGGATCTGTTAATTAAAAAATGCATCCAATGGGGGCCATGCATGGTGGTGCATTCCTATAATCCCAGAGACTCAGGAGGTAGAGGTAGGAGGATCATAAATTTGAGGCCAGAGGCAGCCTGCGTAACTTAGCAACCCTGTCTCAAAAATAAAAATGTAAAAAATGAGCTTGGGTATAGCTCAGTGGTAGAGTTCTTGCTAAGGATGAGTGAGGCCCTGGATTCAATTCCGAGTACCACAGGGGGAAAAAAAAAAAAAAAGCATTGAATGACTGTCTGTGATAAGGAAGCATTTGCAAATTCAGATCTAAGAATAATATTACCTCTGGGGAAAGTAGCCAGTGTGTGGATAATTCCACATTTACCCTGGGAACTATTCTGTGAAAGACTTATGTATGGCCCCAAGAAGCCACCCTGGCCACTGAGAAACTACTGATAGGCAAATTTGTGTCCAATACCAGAAAGCATTTTCTGTCATATCATCTATGCAGAGGATCTAATGAGTTCTCCATTTTCAAGGACATCCAAGGAGGCTGATCCACCACCTGTCAAGATGCAGAGCAAATTCATGTAGTAGGCAGATGGCATTCAAGCTCTCTCCTATCCTGAGAGTCTAGAGAGTCAGTGGAGTTTCAATGCTGCTATTTTGTAACTACAATGTCTAATTTTATTCCTTCCATGGCCCTCCACCAAATAAGCCCTTCTGTTTTCCTCCTTTCCTGCTCAACCATTTTGCTGGAGCCAAGTGCACTTTCAGACTCAGGAAGCTTGACAGCACCTAGGACTTTTCTTTGCCTTCAGCACTCCACCAGCACCCATTCCCCAGAAACTTCTACTTTCGTTCCTTTACTCTTACCTCCTGTGGACTCACTACAGGAAACCCATCCTGAGTAGGAGGCTCGAGAACAGAGGAGCTAGACTGTAATTGTGCAGAGCGCCGGTCTACAGACAAACAGCGCTGGCACCCATAGTAGTCCCCCACCTACTGGGTGGGACCTAGGGAACTTCATCTCCTGTGCCTCATTATTTTACCTGAAAAATCTGGATGACATTAGTGTCTACTTCAGAGTGATGCTGAGGATGTCTGCTGGTGGAATCTCTCATTCCTGCTTTTTGTTCAGCTTCTGAGAAGTGTGTATGCACGTGTGAGTGATGTGTGTGCGCAAAAGAGAAAGAGAGGGTAAGAAGGCTCTCTGAAAGAATCATATGCCTTCTTATGTTTGTCTTTAACACTATTTTAAACATGGCCTTCCATGTTCACATCACAATGCTGTGTGGTATCATAAAAAGAAATTTAATAAATGGTTTCTTCCTGTAGAAGGCTTACAAACCTAAGAAATAAATAGAATCATAAAAACATTCTAGCATCGATATCTTAAAGATACCATTAAGTGGTAAATATTGAATACATATAGATACATATTTCCTACCACATAATATTCAGCACATCATGGGCATGATATGCTAAGTCAACCTGTGAGCAAATCAGATGACTGGTACAGTTAACAGTTTCCCCTCACAAAAACTCCAAGTTATGTGAGAGGTCATTGCGATTCCATTTCTTCTTCTCCTCTATGGTGCTGAGGATGGAACCCTAGGATTGTTACCTGCTAGGCAAGCACTCAACCATTGAGATATACCTTGACCCCTGAATTCCATTTCTGATCCTTGACCATCCCAACTTCTGTTGTGCCGACCTATCAAACACACCATCCCACACCCACCCAGGGCACTTGAAGGTGTAGAATTTAGACCCAATTAATAGCTAGGGGCCTGAAGCCATACCACAGTGGTGTCTGATCCTGTCAAATATTGGAAGCTAAATAGGATTGGGCCTGGTTAGTACTTGGATGGGAGACTGCCTGGGAACACCAGGTGCTGTAGGCTTGGGAGAAAGACCCAGCAACCCACAATATGCCATTGAAAACCCTATGAATAACAGAGAAGCACAACAATAGTGTTTCACCTGTTGTATGTAGGGTCGCTATGAGTCTGGCACGGACTCAACAGCTCCTAACAACAATAACACTGGCTAAAGAGCCTCCTAAGTTGGCTTCTGCCTGTCCCCATTCAGTAGTGTCCATAGGAATCCCACCTGCCAAGTGGAGAACGATATATTTTACTTCCCTGTTGTTGTTGTTGTTAGGTGCCATCAAGTCAGGTCTGACTCATATCGACCCTATGTGCAACAGATGAAACACTCCCCCATGCTATGCCATATCTGGCACTATGTCAGTGCTTCTCTGCTATTCATAGGGTTTTCAATAGCTGTTTTGGGGAGTGGGCGGCCAGGTCCTTCTCCCAAGCCTACAGCACTTGGTGTTCCCAGGCAGTCTCCCATCCAAGTACTAACCAGGCCCAACCCTGCTTAGCTTCCAAGATCTGATGGGATCGGATGCCAGGGTAGGGCTGCAGGCCCCTTCCTTGTTAGGCATATTTAAGGGAGAGTTCAACTTTGTAAAAAGTTAAGGACTTGGGATCACTTTTTTAGCTGGTTTCATTTATTTCCATGTTTGTAAGAGAACTAGACTGGGAAAGGAACCCCAATATTACAGTAAGGGAAAACTATCTTTTGTTTTACCATGATAGTTCTATTCAGATGTAAATTTTGAGTACTTTATGGCACACAGGGTTGCTATGGGTCAGACCTGATTCAACAGCACCTAACAACAACAATGTTGTTAAAACCAGATTTGCCATACACTACGTTGAGTTCTCTGTCCCTGCCAGGTAGTGATCAAACTGAATTGACTTTTCTTCCCTAATCAGTTAATCATGCTCATTAAGACCAAATGAGCTTTGTAACATCAGGTACTGACCTGTGTACTTCCTATGCTTGGTTGCATTTCAAGGGATGGGCCAAATGTGTGTCCCCGACAATGAACTTTATCTTTCCTTACTCCTTTGCTTGATTCCAGCCACTTCCCCACATTTCAGCTTCTTTCTCTTAGCAGTGCTATGCTGGCACCAGCTTGTACTAGCTTGTGAGAGAAGGCTGCTAAATTTTCAGAAATTTTGTGAGCCAATTGTTAAACTCAGCCAGTATGAAAACTAAATTACCTAAACTTACAATCAAATGAATTATTTTAGAAGCAAAGTGAAGAACTGTTCAAAAACCCATCGCTTCCTAGTTATTTTACTATATTTTTTCATCACCTTTGTTCTCAGACTCTTTTACATCTATTGTATCTATAGGGTAGAAATATTATATCATGGTTTGCTACTACACATCTCTTTTTAACTCCACATTCAGTGACGTTCATGTTGGTATTTTGAAATCAAGTCATAGCCAGAGTATTTATAACAGGGAGGTCAGCAAATGCCTTATGTCAGGGATTGATTTACTGCTGCATTAATTGTTTAGACCAAGGGTTTGCAAACTCTGGCCAGCAGGCTGTTTTTGCATGTCATTTGAGCTAAGTTTGAATTTTATATTTTAAAGGTTTGCAAAAAATATTCAGAATCTCACTTTGGTAGAGAACATAATATTATGTTGAGTCAGTTTAGAAGATAAACAATGATTTTTCTGATTGGTTGTGCTATGCCTGCAGGCCAAACTGTGGGCCTCCAGCTGGGCTCTTCTTGCCTTCTTCTACCTTCTTACTACTAATGATGTGTCTGGCGTTAGGACTCCACACAGTAAATGGAATCTAATCATCTCACCACCAGAGTCCTATCAGTGCCACAGAACCAATAACAATAGAAGTGTTTTGATTAGTAGAAGCATTACATGAAGAAAGAAAGAAAAAGAGCAGAAAAAAAACATAATTTGGTTGAAATCATCTTCATATCACAACGTTAAGTGGGTATTTGGCAGTTATTCAGGTAATTTGATCAACATAAGTAGCCAGACCACCCTTTCACCACCATTCCCTTTATAAAAAATCTATTTGGGAGCTTAATGATCTACATTGCCAAAATTAACTGGGTTGTTATAAAAGCTAACTGTATCCCTTTACTTTTTTTAGGGATGGTAATTCATCTCTGTATCATTCTGAAACTCACAAATGCCTGAGAGTTCTTGAAGGGGCTGTTCTCACTTAAAGCTAGCCTATAAGAATCAGCAGGATTCTTTAGGCGTTTAGCAAGGGGGTAACAATTAAATTTCAAAGTTAAGACCCAGCAGATATAGGGCATTTTAGTTGCCCTCATTCTTTTTCTATTTTTCAGTGTGCCAGGGTCCTGCCAATAATGACATCAGAGTCCCCACAACTTCAACTTCAGTCTAAATTAGGCCCTTGGAATCATCACTTCCTCCTAACAGACTTCCCTGTCTCTGACCTTACCTATTTTGACATTACAGCCAGAATTATCTTTCTGAAGCTTAGATGTCAGATCCCTCTTCTAAAAACCTTCCATCACACTCTCCATTTCATGAACTCAATTCCCAAAGTCCAAGCCAGTCCCCAAAGGCTGCTAACCAACTAGCTGCAGTCTGCCCTCCCAGGGCTAGTTATGTCCTTTACGAAACGGAAGCTTCTAAGTCAATGGTTCCCAAACTTTGATATACATTATTATCATTTGGAAATTTTTTAAAAAGCTCCACATTCGAGGTGAGTGCACCTGTAATTCAGTGACTTGGGAGGCAGAGGCAGGAGGATCTCAAGTTCAAGACCAGAAGAAGTCTGAATAATTTAGCAAGACCCGGCCTCAAAAAAGTAAAAAAAAAAAAAAAAAAAAAAAGGGCTGAGGGTGCAGCTCAGTGGTATAGCACTTGCAAAGCACGAAAGCATGAGGCCCTGGGTTCAACCCCCAGTACTGAAGGAAAAAAAAAAAAAGCTCCACATGCAAGTCACACTCATATCATTTAAATCAGAACACCTGGGAGTATGCAGCTCCTGGCACCTTAAGTCATATGAGACCATATAAATAGTGTTTTGGTCACTCATGTTGCCTGGAAGATGAGACACTGTTCTTAAAACTCATTTTAAAAAACAAATTTAGCTGGGTACGGTGGCTCAAACCTATAATCCTAGTGACTCAGGAGGCAGAGGCAGGAGGATCACAGATTTGAGCCAAGAGGCAGCCTGTGTAACTTAGTGAGAACTTGTCTCAAGATAAAAAAATTAAAAATGGGCTGGGCATGCAGCCCAGTGGTGAGCACTTACAATGTGAGAGGCCCAGGGTTCAGCCTCCATGCACTGCTGTGGAAACAGAAAAAGTTTGCAGAAAAAGGTTTGTCATGATCCCACTGGCGCTTTGCAGACCAGCCCCAACCAGACCTCAAGGTCCCTTGATAAGGGAAACTATGTCACAAAGAAGGTCATACATGATAAAACTAACCAGAGAGATGATGACTGGAATTCCTGTGAGTAAGGCTGACTTCTGAGAAATAGAAAATTTAAAAAGGGGGCTTGCCATGATTCACCTAGCACCAAGTAGACTAGCTCCAATTAGACTCCAAGGTCTTCTGGTAAGGGAAGTTGCAGCACTAAACAGGATGTACAAGATAAGTTAGTTAGAAGGAAGACATCTGAAGTTTATCTCAAGGACAGGCTGACCACTGAGGGATGAGAAATCACTCTGTACACCCCCCCCCCACACTTAACCGCTAATTCTCACTTCTGTAGCCTCACTTTTCTGCCCCTACCCTATAAAGGCCTTTAACCAATGTGAGTCGGCTGCTACTTTCTGAAAGTCCACTCCCGGGACTGAAAGTAGCTGGCCAGCTGGTCTAAATAAACTTTTCTGCTCCCGATCCATTTGTGTCTTGGAGTATTTTTCTGGGGTTGAGCTGCTAGGTACAACACTGCCAAAAAATAAATAAATAATATAATGTAATAAAAAAACAAATTTATTGTCATAACAAACACATGACACAACAGCTTTATTATCTCTCCTCCATTAAACCTTTTTTTTTTTTTTTCAGTGCTGGGAATGGAAACCAGGGCCTAGTGCATATAAGGTAAGCTCTACCACTGAGCTATACTCCCAGCCCTCCTCCATTAAATGCTAAGCTCCTAGAAGGCAGGATCTGTCTTCATGTTCACTATACTGATAATATTTACATAGTATTTGGCACCTAATAGGCACTCAAGAAATATTTGTCAAATCAGAGAACAAATGAATGAACAAATAGGTAGATAAATGATATCAAGAAAAGACACTTAATGAGGGGGAAGGTTAAGGGGCCTAACATGGAAAAGAATACTCTTTCCTAAGAAACAAGTCCATTCATGTCCTTTTTAACAAAGGGAATCCTTTTGAAGGTGGAATGCCTTGTTTTCCACTGAATTGATCTCCACAGATCTTGTGAACAATGTTGGTGAAAGTGCATGAAGTCCAGTCCCACCTCTCTTTACCAAATAAGACCTGTATTTATTAAGGGCGTTTTTATGGTTTAAATGTGAAATGTCTCCCGAAGGCCATGTGTTTAAACCTTTGGTCCACAGCTGGTGGTCCTGTGTGTAGAGACTGTGGAATCTCTGGGAGGCAGGATTTAGTTTTGTAGAAGTGGTCACTGGGGCAGGACTTTGGTAGTTCCAGTCATACTTTGCTCCCTAATCACCAAGATATGAAGTTCTGTGCCACAGCCCCCACCATGCGTGTTGCCGTTATGGACTGGACTCCTCTAACTGTGTGAGCCCTTGATAATCTTTCCTCCCATAATTTTGTTTCCATTGGTTTCTGGGCTCCAGTGATTTGTCTTGCATGCTTTCCTTTCATTTTCTCACTTACTCTTCCACAGTCATCCTACAAAATAGGATTTGATGGAGAAGGAAATGGAGGTTTGCATAGACATGTGGATTGTTCAAGTTCCCACACCAGTGGATCTAGATTTGAGCCCGGGAAGGTGGGTAGTCCTTAGCTCAGAGTTGCCAAGCGTGCTGTCTAGTGGTCCTCCAGCCAGGTTGCACCTGGAATCACTGAGGAGATTTGCCTGGACTCGATGTCAGAGTTCCACTGACTTGCCCTTGTGAGCTCTGGTCCTTGCTGCTTCTTTCTGAATGCCTTCCTGAAATTCTAGTTTGTGACACAGGATGACAACTTTGGTTCCAGCTTCTCTCTGCTCTAACCTATGTAAAAGCCACTCCTCTGAGCTTCAGTTTATTCTATACACAGTAGCTGAAATCCCTTATCTTGGCCATGAGTCTGGATTAGTGCCTAGGAATTAACCCTGCTCCTCCTCCACTCCCAATCTCAGGTTCAGGAAAGGAGGGGACTACACATGTGGCTGGACCTTTGCCTGGATTTCTCAACCTCTAGGAAAGAAAACGTGAGGATGTGATAAATTGTCTTCTTGTGTGAGATGTAGTAAAGGCAACAAAAGCTACATCGCTCCTTCAGAAGCATAGGAGGAATAAGTGTGGCCCAATGGATGATATACCGTGCCTTAGTGGCCCCACTAGAGGACGGCCTTGCAGCTCTGGGTGAAGGGATGGCGCATGGCAGAGCCCATCAGATTGCAAACTAGCCCTTCCTAGACCCACTTGGGCCACTTCTGGCCTGGGAGTGGCAGGTGTGAAGAAGGGAGCCCAACCTGTTCTCCTGGGAGAGGAAACTCGGAGGAGGAGAACCAAGGAGGCTGAGCAGGTGACATTATTGGTGGTTCAAGGACATGCTTTTTATACATGTAGATACCTTGTTGTCCCTGAGGAGGAAGAGGTCGCTCTAATTCCAGGCGCCCTCAGAATGATCTTACCTAGTCTAATTTACTCCAATATCAGAGGGGACCTCAATGGCTTTGGGATGACGTGTATGGCTCAACTCATGCAAATCTCTAGCTCTCAAAGGCCTAAAGCCCAAACCACTCAAGAAAAGCCTCACTGTCAGGAATAACCAGGACCAGCTTTTATCTCGTAGGACCCCTCAGCCCTGGTGAGCAAAAAGACAGAATGTAAGTGTTTTCATTTTAAGTGTTATACTTGGTCATTTATTCAAAGAAACTAAAGCCTCTCTTTGTGTCCCTGCCATTCTCCTGGAGCATCCCCACTTATTCACAGAGTACTCACCCCACTTTATTGCAATTACCTGTTCACATGCCTGTTTTCCCAGGGAGACTCGAAGCTCCATGAGGGCAGGGTTTGGAGCCTGTGTTGTTCACTGCACTATTCACAGCTCCCAGTCCAGGACTTATCTCACCATGTTGTTGTTGTTGTTGTTAGGTGCCGTCGAGTGGTATCCGACTCATAGCGACCCTCATAGGGTTTTCAATGGCTGACTATTTCGGGATTGCCTTGGGAGTGGATTGCCAGGTCCTTCTCCCATTTTTGCGGTGCTGGGAATTGAACTCGGGACCTCAGGGACTGCAGCGCAGAGCTCTACCCACTGAGCCAAATCCCAGCCCATTATCTCACCATAGAACTTAATAAATATGCACTGAGTGAATGAATGATTAAATGTGAAGGTGATCTGGCAAATGAATACAGCAATACTTGCCACCTACTTCATGGAGAAATGGTGAGACATGACTTGCTATATTTATTATAAGAGCTCGCCCAGTTTAGACTAAACATGGCTTATTTGGGTTAAAAAAGGGATGACTGCTTTTCTGTTTCTTGTTTTCTTTCATAAGCCATGTTATTCTTAATAAGAGTGAACAAAACCAAGCAATGTTTTCAGTGTTTAGAGCTTTTAAATAAATTAATTCTAGAGCCCCTGAGAGGCAGCAGCCCTATTAGTGACAGGAGCTCCCTGCGTGGAGTCACTGCTCCTACGAGCCTCTATAACAGTGGTGAAGGTCAAAGCACTAGAAAGGAAGGGCCATTTATAACCAATAGGAAATGTGGAGAACACCCTGTGCTTTAATCTTTAAATCACCTCAAGGAAAACAGAAACAATGCTTCATCAGACATTATCCTCAGAGAAAGCACAGCTTCCTCTGGACTCTCAGATCCTGCTTTTAAGGCCTCATATTTTATGATTATATCAAAACACTTAAAGTGTTTCAAGGGAGCTCTTTCAGCGGTACTCAGAACAGTCACAAAATAAATGCTATCATCTCCTTATTACAGATAAGAACTGGCCTGGTTTCTGTATGGTTTCTTCCATAACCACAGGGATGGGGCAAGCTATGGAAGCTGCCTCCCAAGCCAAAGGCTAGGGCCACAGCAATGGCCAGTCAGACTTCCCTCCTACGATAGCCACTGCAGGTCCTGAAGACCCCTGAGTCCTGCAGCAACTTTCCGGGGCAGATCTGCATCTGCACCCTTTATATAGTGTTCCCTGCCCGAAGATGCCCATAGACATCAAGGAAATAAAGTTGGAGCCCAGCAATGGTGATAATGTCAAAAATTAAAAGTCACAACCATTAGTAAAGTAAAAAATGGGGAGCAATAATTCTGTACTTGACATTAGTATATTTTGTTACTATATAAATAAAGCACTAATTTTTGTTGTGAAAATAAGTCTGAGTGTTGCCCATGTTATAAATATTGCTATTTGGGAGAGCAATCATCAGTAACAAAACATGCATGGAACCTATGGAGGCAGGATGGAAAGACAGGGAAAATTTGGGGGACAGGGGAAGGAAAGCTTTTCACACTGGGACCTGGTCTGAATCTTATCAGCTGAGGATTTAGCACAATCAAAAGAAGAGAAACTGCGGGGAGAACTGCCTGCATAGAACCCAGTGCTTCCCTAAGAATCTCACCAAGCCAGGTTATGGATTATAATTAAAGTTAACAGACCTAGGCAAGATAAAAAGACAGGAAATTTTGGGGACACGGGAAAGGAAAGAAGCCCCTCCCTCTGAAATCTGATGACATCTCCCACCCACTGAGAATCAATAGCTTTAACCCAAGGAATCTGCTCCTAACCCCCACCAGTTGTGAGCCAACAGTACCAACCTACCTAACTGAGAGCAGTAAAGACATCTAGGTGGAAACAATTGCCGTCTCCTAGGGGCTCTCAAACAAGAGCTTTGGAAATAACAGACAGTGCTAACTTAGACCCTGAGTGTTTATGACTTTTGATTTTAATTTGACTAACATCCCTCTCCCATCCCCAAGCCTAAACACTGCATCCCATAACATCACCTTAAAACGTAGTTTACACAGGACATGCATTAGGTTGAGAGGGATAAGTGCACTAGCTCATGTTACCTTTTCTTGTGGTAAGTTTTTGATTTACTTAATTTTTAAACCTTGTTTAACCCTTAAACCTAGTTAGAAAAAGACACAAAATCACATATATACTCATTGTAAAGACAGCCAGGTGCACCTCTCTCTTTAGGCACCCACGCCTCACTCTGGAAGCATGTACTCCTTTTCACCCTTTACCTAATAAACTTCCAACTGCTTCACTCTCTTACTGACTTGTCCTAAAATTCATTTTTGTGACTGAGCCAAGGACCCAGATTTCACCTGAGTGGAGGTCCCAAAAAAGGGTAACTCTTCATGTCAAGGCAGTAAGGGAGCCGGACTGCTGTCCTCACTGCTGGTGACACTATTTTTGTACCATGCACTTTATATTCCCAACACGTCACAGGCATTATGTCCTTTAGTTCTCACAGCAGCCCTAAGAGCTTGTCCCCCCCACCCCAGGTCTTGAGGTGTTGAGCCCAGGACCTCACACATACTTTGCAAGTGCTCTACCACTGAGCTGCATCCCCAGTCCACTTTTTATTTTTTATCTTGAGACAGGGTCTTGCTAAATTACACAGGCTGTCTCTGGCCTCAAACTTGTGATCCTCCTGCCTCTGCCTCCCAGGTCAGTGGGATGACAGGTGTGCACCACTGCGCTCAGCCTAAAGACCTCGGCACTATTATTGCCTCCATTTTATAGGTGAAAACACTGAGTTCCAGAGTTTTGCAGAACCCTCCCAAGGTCACATAGCTAGGGGGGGATGGTAGCCCAGATTAGATCTGGGTCCATTTGAGTCCAGAGCTCATGCTCCTCACCATTATGCTATCTTGCCTCCAAAAAGAAAGATATTACCCTACTATTACTAGATTGAATTCTTTGTAGTTTAGAGAGATTGAGGGAATCCCATAGCATCAGTCAGCTAAAATCCCTCAGAAGTATTTCTGATTATTAAGGTCCCCACTAAGCACAAGGCCAAAAATATCAGTGACTTAAATGACACTGGAGCAGAAATACAGGTCAAAATCCAGTTACAGTGGATCTCAAGGGAAGATCCAAGCTCTTATTGTGTCCTGGAACTTTATCATATTAAATATTACCTCCCCAGGAAAAAATTTATACATAGTTACATGTAATTGTACATAATTATACATAGTTAGATATATAAAAATGAGCAATCATACCTATCTAAGAATGGAAAATACAAGCAGATCAGAAAGAAGGGGGAGGGGATCAGCAGGTGGGAGTGGAGGTTGGGGAAGGGGGAGAGAGTGGGGAAGTGATGTAGAGGGGTAAAGAGGGAAAGGAAAATCTCAAAATATAAGATGCAATTATATCTCAAAGCATATCTATGTCTGTATCTCAAAATATAAGATGTCACTATATGAATCCATGGAAAAAGTGGAGAAAAGGGAAAATATGGGAGAAAGGAAAAAATCAATGAGAACATAACCCACGATTGCATATGATTTTCATTACATATTAATTAAAATTCCTACTTTCTTTTCTTCTTTCTTTTTTTTCTTTCAGTTTTTACTGTTCTGTAAAATATGTAAGATGATGAATATGTAGCAAAAGTGATTTAATAGTTGCATAATGGGTATAGCAAATGACTTATGCCTCTGTAACCCACCAACATCTATTAAAAAAAGATTGCCTTGCTGGGCATGGTGGCGCACGCCTGTAATCCCAGCGGCTTGGGAGGCAGAGGCAGGAGGATCTCAAGTTCAAGACCAGAGGAAGTCTGCATAACTTAATGAGACCCTGTCTCAAAAAAAAGTAAAATGGGCTAGGGGTGCAGCTCAGTGGTCCAGCACTTGCAAAGCATGCAAGTGCAAGGCCCTGGGTTCAACACCCAGTACCGGAAAAAAAAAAAAAAAAGATTGCCTTCCCCAACCACTAGTGGCCTCACTCATCTTCCTTTCTTTTCTCTAGATTCTAGCTCTTGCCTGTTGCATCATATTTTTACATTTGTATATTACATTTTATCATTCATTATCTTTTTGTGTATGCTAGTCTTTGTCTTCTCAGCTAGATTTAAAATTCCCTGAGAATAGAAACTGGGCTTCCTATTTTACTACCCTCTTCAATCTGTTGTATATTTACTATGTATAAAAGCTGGATGCCTACTGAGCATGAACAAGATTTTCGGGATAACTTATTTATTAATATGTTTATATAATATAGACCAGAAAACTTTTTCTGTAAAGGACAAGGTAGTAAATATTTTAGGCTTTGCAGGTTATATAGTTTCTGTTACAACTATTCAATCATGACCTAGAAAAGGCTACATAGGGTAGCCTTGCTATAGGGTAAAAACAGGCATAGACAATGCAGTGAATATAGTTGTATTCCAATAAAACTTTATTTACAAAATAGGCAGATGGCCAGCTTTGGCCTGTGGTCAACTCAGTATGGACTATTTATTATGGGCTTGGAGCATAAAGCAAGGAAATACTTTCAACTCTCCACATTACAGCAGGCAGGTTCTGTACCTTCCCCTATCCTTTCAGCCCCCAAATTCCCACTATTGGAGTCCTAGCTTTTGACCAAGCCAAGTATTCTTCAAAAGCTTCTCACCTTGGACTTAAGATTGGTTCAGTACAATATTTCGCAGTTCAATTTCCTGCAGGGCTTCACAGATCAGTTTAAAAAGAACAAAATCAATCATAAAGTGAAAGGCTAACATAGTAGGTTGTAACAACAATCAGTAATTAGAAAATTCTTCAAACACATGCCATCCAAGAATCTCTGACATTCTTTCTGACTGCTTCTCATAGACTTCCATAAATTATCACAGACCATTTGAAATATAGTCTCACCTTGGTTGAAAACCCACAAAGGCGGCCAGTGACTCTGACAGCCACCCAAAACATGGAAAGGGTAAATATTCCTTCCTCCTCACAGTAACTCCCTTCCTTTGAGAATGAAGAAACATAACAAATAAAGGAAGAAAAGCTTTTCTTCTTGATAAAGGCATTTAAGCCCTTAGTTTTGATTTTAAAAGTCCTTAATGGCCTGCTGCCCTGACCTAATTTCATTGCAGGATATTTCTTTGGACACATTGTTCAGCATAGTTTCTGGACTTATCTATGGGTTTGTAAAGATTTGATATGCATTTACTAGGAACAGAAAGGGTTCCATAGAGAACTACAGAATTTGGAACTGGCAAGCCCCCTTCAGATCCAACCCTTTTACTCCCCAAAGAAGTGAGGTGATGTGCCTACAACTGTGGATTTTTTGCTCAAACTACACTAGATAACCATTCAGCCATCCCTATATGACCTTGGTGCTATGATAACAAATCAGATAGCACACGCCTAGTAAACATTAGGGATGATCTGGTGACAATCTATACTTCCTGCCTTCTGTCCCAGGACAAGATTCCTGCAGGTGAAATCAGCCACATTAAGTAACATCCTCATGGTAAGTGGCCTCTACACACCTTCCACTGGCCCTTCCGTGGTGCACCAAGCATAAAACAGGAAGATTTATCTTCTGCCAGTCTCAGCCTCCCCTTTCCACATCTTTTCCTTCCTCCTAATAACCAAGTGGGGCTCAGGTTTAGCTCGGTTCATACAGTGCTGCTCTGTACTCTCTGAGGACCCAAGTTTGATCCCCAGCACCACAAAAATGGGAGAAGGTTGTGACAACCCACTCCTGAAGCAACCCAGAAACAATCAGCCATTGAAAACCGTATAAGGGTTAGGACTCCGTTTGATGGCACCTAACAACAGTAATCAAGTGACTTATTGACTTCGATCAAGACTCTTGGATGTTTGTTACCACCACAAGGTCTTTACATTTTAAGCCAATTATCTATCTCTTCCTGTGGAATTAAAGGCACTTCCTCATGTCTTAGGGTATTCTGGGCACTGGGAAGCAACTCAAAAGATACTGTGATTATAGAGATCCTGTGGGCCCACTAACCCTTTGTCTGACCCTAACAATGACAGTAAAATTAATAGATTTTTGGACTGGCAGATAGAAGCCAAGAGAGATCAAAAGAGAATGTGCATGTCTGGTCTCTCCTCCTAGAGCTCCAATTACCCTATGTAGCCTTTCCTAGATCAGGTTAACAGAGGTCTAGTCTAGGGAGCTTCTGGGCCCAGATGAATGAGTTCTGACCCTTTTTATAGGCTCCCTCCTATCCTGGCCAAGGCCAACCCAGCAGTCTCTTCCTTCCTCACACCCCTCGATTTTCACCCCACATCTTCCTCTTCTTATTCTTCTCCATCTCCCAAATGATTGTTTTAGTCTTCTCTCCTATGTACAACCTTATGGAACACAGAACTGTGTCTCCTATGTTATTCTTCAGTGAAGTTTCTTCCATTTTGTAAAAATATTGGGAATGCACTACCTTTGAAATCAATGTATTGCTTCTCACTTACACAGAACTTTACTGAGATGATATGAGCATTGGCTGAGTAATTGGACTAGGAGTATCTCTTCAAGGCTGCTATTAGAAATAACAATAACATTCTTTCTGGAATGTTATCTTGATAAGGCTGATTTTAAAAAGAAGTAATAATGATGAACAAATAATGATGGTGCCAGTGGTACTATTACTAGTAATTTTTTTTTCACATGAACAATTTTACAGATTACAAAGTTTTTCAGGCTCATTTCCTCACTTGATCTCATTTACCCTGTGAAACTGGTAGGGCAGATATTATAATTCCCAAGGTAAAGGTGAGGTCAATCACTGAAGGTCATATAGACAAAGGAGATCACCTACTTTCCCAGGGTGTGGGGGAGTTGGGGGGTCCTATTGTGCTCTAATACTTGCGTTGAAAACAACTGCTAACACATTGCTTTAAATTGTGTCTCTTCTAACTGAAAGACAGTTAATTCTTCACTTCCATCATCCATCCAAATAAGATTCCTAGAAAGGGGGCAGTTCATACAAAGGGCCCAGGCAGAACCCCAGGTGGTTTTTAGGTCGCTGTAGACTCACAGGCTCCCAGGGCCTCCTGGAAGCTCCTCTTCCCACCTGCATTCTAACACATCTTACCATAGGACCAATGCAAAACCTAGAGGTTAATTATGGAACAAAGAGAAGAGGATGAAGAAAGCAGACTGTGTGTATGTTTGTAGTTTAAAATTATCATGACGTAAAGAGTTGGTCTATACTCATATACAAACATTCAAACATGGCTACAAAACAAACATTTTTCAGTCTTATCCCTATTTTCAAGTGACTTCAATGTTTCATCCACTTACAATTATTTTGATTGATTAGGTGGTAAATTTTGTCTTAAGTCTTTGCAATAATAAAAATCCCCAATCTGGGATGTTATTCTTCTAAATCATACGACAAACTCATTTTAAACTGCAGTTTCTAGCTTTAAAAAACCAGTTGTTAGCACATGCTTAACTCATAATGAGAATTATAAAATAATCATGAAGCCCAAAGCCACCAGTGTTTGTTCATGGCATCATGATGAGGCTTATAGAAACATAGTAGAAGTATGCCAGCACCATGGAAGCCAATAGAAATGGAAGGGCTATGCATTAAAAAAGAACCTACCTATTTGAAATGGTCTTTTACTAATATCAAGCCTGCAACATAATGTGTTTGGATAAGTGGTGATGAACTGGTTCTACAAACACAGATTATTCAAGTAGAAATGAGGCAGGCATCTGGTGTCATCCTTGAAGGTCAGAGCCTTGGGCATTTGGGGGGCAAAAGAAAGAAAAACAATGACACTCTGGGGACCAAGGAGATGGACAAAATGGCAATGCTGAAGTCATTGCAACATCATTTGTCTTTTTTTTTTTTTTTTTTACTGAATGTGGTTTCTTAATCTTAAGGTTTTCAAAAAATGATATTGAAAGTTGAAAAACAAAACAAAACACTATTTCTTCCTATCTCCCTTAGAAGGTAAACTCTGAAAGATCCAGATTTACTGTTGTGGGCTCTTTTATCCCAATTTGGATTTTAGTATTCTATAAATCAAGATTTAACAACAACAACAACATAAATCAAGAGCTCTTTTTAAAAGTATGACATTTAATGAGTAAAGTCAACTAATTCAGGGTCTAGTTCAGTAGAATAGGCATTTACTGAATATTATGTGCAAGGCCCTGGACTGAGTGCTAGGGAGACTACAAGGGCATAAAAAATAAACAAGCACATAAAAAAAAAAATTGTGTGAAACTTCCTATTTGCCCCTTTCTACCTGTTTGTCAAGAAACTCTCAGCTGCATTTGTTCAAATACAAAAACTGTTTTTAGACTAGTTTTTCTGTAACAATTCTCTTTTATTATAGTGACTCATGTTTTATCCTTTTTAGAATTGGGGGAAAATGTATGTAACAAATTAAATAATTAAGTAAATCATGCTAACTTGGAGGAAGTGAGTTAAGAACCATAGGAAAAATAGGAACAGAGCACACTAAGGATGCCCAGAAGGAAGGGGTTGTGTGGAGAAGGAGGCACGAGGTGTGCTTCCTGGGAAAGGTTACCTAGGGGGAAAGGGAAAATGGGCAAAGGAACAGAGATGGCAAAGTGTAAGACACTTGGGAGAAAGCAGTTCAGATACAAGAAGGGAGAAACCAGAGACAGGTCATTTCCTTCGCTAATTCTAAACAGGAGAGAGACAGAGAGGGAGAGAGAGAGGAGGTGGGAGAGGGAGAGGAAGAGAGGAGAGAAATTAACCCTCTTTACTAAGGATGATATTAATGTATTGTCCACATATGTGAATTACCCATAAGCAGGATAGCAGGATGTTCATCTTACTCTCTTGTGAGATCAGGGACTAAGCATGGCATGACCCTGTACTTTCAGCACAGACATGACAAGCAACAATAAATCTTGTAAAACAAATGAATGGATTTCATGCAGTGGGATCTCAGCAAGTGCTTTGTAGTTGTGGTCATACAGGTCACTGAGGCTATAGGGCATTGTTTCTCATGAACATTTAAGCTATTATCACGACTCCTTATACCGTCTTCTGTATTGAGCTCAAAGCAATTTGTTCTTTGGAGTCCAGGATTATTGTTTACACTTTAAAAATGGAAAGACTGAAAAATTAAGAGGAGAATGATCTGGGCAAGGATCATGGAGCCTAAGGGACAAAAGCTGGGGAGAAAGAAAGCAATGCCCCATTTTGTGTGTGAAGGAAATATAAGGTAGAATCTGTAAGTTCATGCTCATTAATCAAAATTAGAAGAGCTAAAGGAGAGAGTGTTCACTAATTTGAGTCAATCACAGAGTTCATTGTTAATACGACAAGTTAAGCTTGTTTTTAGAAGTATGTGACCAGGAGCATGTGTGCCTTATGTCTGATATTTCCTCTGAAATAGGTAAAAATGAGTATTTCTTAATGCTAACTAAATGGATTATATCAGTGATCCTCAACTTTTCATCTCAAAACCTCTTTCTACTCTTAAAATATTGAGGACTCCCTCAAAGAACTTTTATTTATGTGAGTTATATCCAAATATATTTACTGTATTGGGAATTAAACTGATAACTTTAAAAGTAATTCATTTAAAATAACAATAATAAAATATTAAATGTAAATATAAATAATTTTATGAAAAATATTTATCTTTTCATAACAAAAATGAGAAAAACAGCATTATTTTACATTTTTGCAAATGTCGTTAATGTCTAGCTTAATAGAACGCAACTAGATTCTTCTGTTTCTGCCTACATCGGTTGCCATATATGCTTTGTTTCACATGAACGAACAAACTCTAGCCTCATGTAGACAATGAAGTTGGAAAAGGGATGAGTATTTTAATAGCTTTTTCAGATAATTGTGGATATTCTTTGGCATACATCAAAATATGAAAAATGGCAGTTTCTTGAAGGTTAGTTGCTATCTGGAATCCCGTCTATCAACTTTTCATTCTATGGTACATTAAAACCTGTTAGGTCACCATGTCCTTGAATGGGTCATTTACCTATGCGTGGTTATGTGACATGAGACATGTGGTCATTTGGAAAATATTGACTCACTGAGCTAAAAAGATCTTTCAAAGGCTGACACTTTTTGTTACACTATATATATATATATATAATATATATATATATATATATTTTTTTTAATCCACTCAGTATCGCCACTGAGCTCATCAGAAAAGACTTTAAGCATGGAGATGCTGCCAAGATCATGGCAAGTGATACACATTTGTTAATCTAATTCCCATTTGAAGCCTCAAAAATTATCACTGGCAACAATAATTGTCCCTTGTTTTCCTGGAAGTGACAGGCAAACTTTTTTATTCTTGAAAAATGTCAGACACCTGTCTGAATATCCATAGTCTGCCCATCTTTCTTTCAAATGTTCTGTGAAAGTAAAAACAAAAACAACACACCAGAAGTGGTGGTATGCACCTATAATCCCAGCACTGGGGAGGTCGAGGCAGGAGGATGGAGAGTTTGAGGCCAGCCTGGACCGTGTAAGGAGATGAGGTCTCAAAAGCCAAACAAACAAACAACAAATATATATAACAAAAACACAGCAAAAAAGCAAACAACTCCCCCCCCCACACTAATTCAGCTCACAATTCAACCACAGAGGAATTTTCCTCGAGACAAATATGGCACTTTGGTATGCAGATGTGCTTTATGCAGGCTTCCTATTTTTTCACATGGAATATTAAGAAGTGTACCCAAGAATTTTAATAAAATTAATAATTTTTATTGCTTTATCAAGAACTCTCTCAACCGATACTTGGCTTTGCTGCATTGTTGTTGTTGTTGTTGTTGTTCTTGTTGTTACTAGGAATGCACAGCTGGGAAGAATACATGGACCAGTGGTACAGCTTGCTGTCCCTGCCTTGGTACATGCTAAGCCACCAGCACTTTTACCATTGTTTTGGCATCATTGGTGCAAATGTCATTACAGTGAACAAGTCGTGTGTCAGCATTGTCCTGAAATTTTTTTTGACCTTTCCAGCTCCCTGAAAGGGTCTCAAGAAGCTCTCCAGAGGCGCTTGGGAACCACACTTTGAGAACCACTGGGTGGTATCACATTCAGAAATCACAGTTCTTTCTTTTCATAGGTTACTGCTCGAGGCTTATTGTTGTACGTTCGCTCACTAAAGCGCCAAAGAGAAATGCCAAGGAGTCGCATGCATCCAGGAGGGAAATCCTAACTGCGCACACACACAGCTCAAAGGCTCAAGTAGGAAGAAAACCGCTCTGAGCCAAAAACTGGATTCAGAGGGCAGGCCTCAGCTTGTCGTTGCCCGTGGCAACGATGGGGGAAGGCGGGGAGCGGGGCCATCGATTAGCGATGTCTTGCGTCGGTCGGCGCAAAGGGAGGGCGGGGAGTGGCTGGAGCCAGAAGGCTGCCCGCTGCTTGCGGCCGCAGTGGGTTTCGGTGGTGAGGCCGCTCCCGCGTTCTGTGATCTATTGAGAGTGGCTTCCTGGAGCAGCCGTCGATATCGGAGAGGGAGGGAAGATGGCGGCAGTTGCGGCGGGCGGCCTACTGGGGAAGGGACTGGACATCAGCCTAGCGGCTCTGCAGCGCCACGACCCCTATATCAACCGCATCGTGGACGTGGCCAGCCAGGTGGCTCTATACACTTTCGGCCATCGGGCCAACGAGTGGGTGCGTGCGGAAGCGATGGGCTGTGCAGATCAGGGCTGGGCGGGGACGGCAGGCGTCCGACTCCGGGCTCCAGGAGCCAGTGAGGGGCGGAGACGCTGAATCCCGAGGGTGGATGGTGGTGGTTTGGGAGCCTGGGGCCAAAGGTGGATTGGAGCGCTGGGCCCCGGGCTTTTAGGAAGGGAGGCCGACCTGTGAGTCCACCTGGAGTTGGGGAAGAGACCTCCTTATCTAAGGTGCCCCACGTTGGGAGACCAGAGCGACCGGGTATGGGACCCCGAGAGCTGAAGGAAAGTATCCGATCCCCTGAGGTCGGGAGACATGTACTCCAAGAAAACGGAGTTCTGTTACAATAAAACAGTGCCGTAGAGGAGGCAGGATGCGAGACCAATAAAAGAATCCTTGTTCTGGAACATCAGTCTTAGATGGGACAAAGAGAAGGTAATCCTTGGCAAAGGGGCGAATCTTAAGTTGTAAACTCAAGGAAAACACCAACCAAAGCGCAAACATGGTGAAATAAAAGACGAAATGGCGTTGGGGGTAACATTTAGAAGGAGGCTAGTGTTCTCAGGAAGACTAATTAATACACCCCAGTCTCTGCTGTTAGAGTCCATTTGGAAACCAAATTCTTTCAGGGCACTTCTGAAGGCCGAGCCCTAGTAAGTAATAATGAAATTAAATCTAATGTCCCTCACAACTAGAACGGGGTAGGAGAGTGAGACATTTGAGGAGCCCAGTTGCAGGAATTGCTTCATGTCATTTTGTAAACCATCCCCTTGAATAGAGACGTATTTTATTTCCTCATAATAATTTTTGTACCAAACAACTTCATCTGTTCATCATATAACCATCTATTATTTTAAAACAAGTTACAAAACTGTATAAAGAACTTAGTCTAAGAGAATTTCAGATGAATTTTTATGCGTTCTCCAAATTTGAAACATCAAAATTCCAGCAAGAAAAACATCCATATTGAGCAAATTCATGTTTTTTAACACTACCATTCATAAGTCAGTTTATCTCTAGCATGGCTCTTCAGCAGACTGTTACAAAAACTCACCTAAAAATCATGAACACAAAAATAAAAGGATAGAGAAGGGATTGGGAATGTAGCTCAGTGAAAGAGAGCTTGCCCAATTTACAAGAGGCACTGGGTTCCAGCTCCAGTACTGGGAAAAAAAAATTAGATAAGTAATGAAGCGAAAAGTAATTCTTTTGAGACCGGGTCTTGCTTTGTATCCCACACTGCCCTCAAACTGCTATCCTCCTGCCTCAGCCTCATGAGTGCTGTGTTTATAGGTGTAAGCCACAGCACCTGACTTGCCCTAAGTCCTTAACACTTTTGCCTTAAGTTCTTAACTGAAATGAGGTAAAGAATTTAGGTCTGCTTCTCCTAGTAGCCAAACCCAAAAGAAAAACGTGAAGTGCTCTCTAATATTCACTGATCTTCAGTAGGAAGTAAGCATATAGATTAGGAGAGAGGCTATTTCCCTGAGATCACCAGCGGAAATTACTCCTTGGATCTTATATAAATGGCATTGAGCAATACAGTGGAGAATTTCCTCCATGGTAATTGAAATATATACCAGGGAGTGCCAAAAGATGTATATACATTTAAGAGAAGTTATGTATGTATTACTTTTGGAAGTTGAAATGAGTACAGTATCATTGTGTAGTATGATGTTCACTCAAAAGATGGTCTTAGTCAAATGAATGCTAGTGCCCCCGTGCAATAGGCAGGATAGTCAAAGAAAATGGCAGAAGCATGATTGTCACTCAAGGAGCACAAGACCATTTTGAAGTGGTACCTGAAATTTGAGAATGTTGTTGAAGTATGGCAGTGGAGATGTGAGTGTGCAATAGAATCTCCAGCACACCTAATAATTGCAAATTTGTGATACTGTGGTACTGTGTATGATGTGCACAAGGGGAGATCCAGGAATCTTCGCACAAGTGCTGCTTCTGGTATGGTGACCACTTTGAGCACCTCTTATAATTGTAGAAGTCAAACGTTACTTGTATTCACCTTTTGTTATTGGTATATATGAGTATTACAATTTGAGTACAGCTTTTTCCTTTCTTAAGATGTGTATACATGTTTTTGTACCCTCTGTATATAAAGATGTTCTTCACGTTATTATTTTAGAGCTCTATAGAAAAATGCCAAAGGTATAATGTAATTCTGTAGTAGAAAGATAAGGAGCAGGGATGTCTAGTTAGTACTGTAAGGTGACTTGACAGTAGGCTTAGAGTCTGGAGATGCCCAAGAAACTGTTAACATGTAGTAGAGCAGTTCTCTGGAATAGTGGTAGTTTCCTAAAGGCTTTTCACAGTTACCTGTGTGACAGAGACCTTTTAAAATCCCTAAAGAGTTTACTACATACCCAGTGAAGCCCAGCAACAAAGCTTCATCAAAAGACAGAAGTGTCACAAGGCATTATTTACAGGAGTTATGTCTTCCTTCTTCCTGTACTTGTTGCCTTCAGACAGGGCATAATTCATTGAGTAAAAGGTCATTATTTCAAAATACTAATCTTCAAGGCTGGGCAACAGAGAGAGACTTCAACAGCACAGCAGTTGCTTGGGGCAAGCACATTGTCACTGTGGTTTCCATATGCCTTCCCTCACTCAGGTATCTGGATGGGAGATTTTTGAATGTACACCTAATAAAACTGTTAAGAACATTTTTAAGAATGGAGGAGAGAAAATATTTGCAAGAAGGCTGTTGAAGTATAAAGGTGGGAACTCTTTATACTGGAAATAGATGAATGACATTGGGTATTCAGAGGAGAAATTGGGCCTTGTGTAGGGTTGATAGAGAAAGAGCTGCCTTCAAAAGGATCAAGAGGCTGGGAGTGGAGCTCTGTGGTAGAGTGTGTGCTCAGAGCGTGTACTTGACATGTGCAGGACCCTGGGTTCAATCCTTAGTGCAAGAAAAAATAAAAAGATTTAAGAAAGATTGTTGTTGGTAGGTGCCATCGAGTAGTGTCCAACTCATAGCAACCCTTATAGGGTTGTCAATGGCTGATTATTTTGGGATTGCCTCAGGAGTGGGTTGCCATGTCCTCCCATTTTTGTGGTGCTGGGAATTGAACCCAGGACCTCAGAGACTGCAGAGCGGAGCTCTACCAACTGAGCTAAATCCCAGCCCTTCAGAAAGATTACATGACTCAGATAGAAATTAGAGGTAGACTGACTCCCTATTGCCAGAAAAGACTGCTCCCCCAAAACACTGTTGTGTCAGTTCAAGACTATAACCCTGGGATTATTTCTCACTTCTGAGTTCTTAGGGCAGTAGCTCACAGCTGCGATTGATTTGACCCTCAGGCAACATTTGGCAGTGTCAGGAGACATTGTTATTGTCCCACCGAGGGACGAGGGTGTTGGTGACATCTACAGGGTAAAGGTCAGAGATATTGCTAAACATCCTGCAGTGCAGGCATTGTACACGCCACAATAAAGATTTGTTGTTAGGTTGTTAGGTGCTGTCGAGTCATGTCTGACTCATAGTGATCCTCATAGGACTTTCAGTGGCTGATTGTTTTCAGGATTGCCTTGGGAGTAGATTGCCACATCCTCTCATGTTTGTGGTACTGGGAACCGAACCGGGGACCTCAAAGACTGCAGAACGGCACTGTACCAACTGAGCTAAATCCCAGCCCCTAACAAAGATTTACCTGGTCCAAAATGTCAAAAATGCTAAGCTTGAGAAGCAAGATGGCTTCCAAGATGGGAGCCACCAGTATCCTGTGTTTCCAGCTAATGGTTTTCTAAGGTTTTTGTGCATCAGAGTCACTCAGAGTTTTCTGAAGTGCAACCCACCAAATCAAAACCACTGGATGATGAAGGCCAGGTATTCGATACTCTTGGAAGCCTCAGAGGTGACATTCATGCCTCATGCACAATGGAGATGAGTTTGGAAAGATAAATTGAAACCTACTTTTGCATTAACATAGAATAATCAGGAAAAGCAAGATTGCTTTTTATGTCAAAAGTGTCCAACAATGTATTGAGTTCCAAATTTGCAAGAGTATTATTTATGTTCATGTTTTGAACTTTTTTTTTTTTTTAGCACTTTCATTCCCCTCCCCGCAACTGGGGAATTGAAACAGGGCTTCAGTGCATGCTAGGCAAGTGCTCCACCACTGGGCTGTACTCTCAGCCCCCTTTTTAATTTTTTTCTTTGAGACAGAATCTTACTAAGTTGTGTAGGCTGCCTCTGGATTGGAACCTGCAATCTTCCTGCCTCAGCCTCCCAAGTGTCTTGGATTAAGGTATGTGCCATGACTCCTGGCTAATATACTTAGATTTCATAATAGTGTAATACTGTATCGTTGTTGTTGTTAGGTGCCCTCGAGTCGAGTCCGACTCATAGCGGCCCTATGTACAGCAGATCAAAACACTTGCCGATTCTGTGCCAGGCAGATGATCTTATTTATGTTTAAGCCCATTGTTGCAGATATTGTGTCAATCCATCTGGTGGAGGGTTTTCCTCTTCTGTGTTGACCTGCCACTCTCCCAAACATGATGTCCTTCTCCAGGGATTGATCTCTCCTGACAACATGTCCGAAATAATGTAAGACACAGTCTGGCCATTCTTGCTTCCAAGGAGCACTCTGGTTGCACTTATTCTGGGACAGATTTGTTGGTTCTTTTGGCAGTCCATGGTATATTCAATAGACATCTTCAGCACCACAATCCAAAAGCATCAATTCTTTTTCTGTCTCTCTTGTTCAATGTCCAGCTTTCACAACCATATGATGCAACTGAAAATACCATGGCATGAGTCAGATGCACCTTCGTCTTTAATGTGACATCTTTGCTTTTCAATACTCTAAAGAGATCTTTTGCCACAGCTTTTCCTAGAGCAATGAGTCTTTTGATTTCTTGACTGCTGCTTCCACCGGTGTTGATTATAGAGCCAAGCAAAGCAAAATCTTGGACATCCTCAATCTTTTCTCCATTTATTGTGAAGTTGCGTACTGACCCAGTCATAAGGATTTTTGTTTTGTTGATGTTTAGTGGCAACCCATATTGAAGGCTATGATCTTTGATCTTCATCAGTAAATGTTTTAAATCCTCTTCACTTTCAGCAAGCAGAGTTGTGTCATCTGCATAACGCAGGTTGTTAATGAGTCTTCCTCCAATCTTGATGCTGTGTTCTTCCTCATAAAGTTCAGTTCCTCAGATTATTTGCTCAGCGTATAAATTGAAGAGATAGGGTGAAAGTATACAGCCCTGACGCACTCCTTTCTCAACTTTAAAACACTCAGTGTTTCCTTGTTCTATTCGAACAACTGCCTCCTGGTTCATGTACAGATTTCTCATGAGCACAATTAGGTGTTCTGGTATTCCCATTTTCTGAAGTGCTACCCATAATTTGTTATGATCCACACAGTCAAATGCCTTTGCATAGTCAGTAAAACATAGATAGACATCTTTTTGATATTCTCTGCTTTCAGCTAATATCCACCTGACATCAGCAATGATGTCCCTGGTTCCCTGCCCTCTCCCGAATCCCACTTGATTTTCCGGTAATTCCCTGTCTATATACTGCTACAGTCGCTTTTGAATGACCTTTAGTAAAATTTTGCTTGTGCGCAATATTAATGATATTGTCAGATAGTTTGCACATTCAGTTGGATCCCCTTTTTGGGGAATAGGCACAAATATGGATCTCATCCAGTCGGTTGGCCAAGTGGCTGTTTTCCAAATCTGTTGGCATAAACATGTTAACACCTCCAGTGCTGCATCTGTTTGTTGAAACATCTCTGTTGGTATCCCATCAATTCCTGGAGACTTGTGTTTCGCCAGTTCTTTCAAGGCAGCTTCCACTTCATCCTTCAATACCATTGGTTCCTCTTCATATGCAACCTCTTGGAATGGTTGGTCATCTACCAATTCTTTCTTGTATAATGACTCTGTGTATTCTTCCCATCTTCTTTTGATGTTTCCTGTATCATTTAATATTTTCCCTGTAGAGTCTTTCACTACTGCCACTCGAGGCTTGAATTTTTTCTTCACTTCCTTAAGCTTGAGAAACACAGAGCGTGTTCTTTCCTTTTGGTTTTCTTCCTCCAGCTCCTTGCACATGTCATTATAATATTTGTTTTTGTCTTCTTGAGCTGCCTTCTGAAATTTTCTGTTTAGTCCCTTAATTTCATCATGTCTTCCTTTTACTTTAGCCGCTAGATGTTCAAGGGCAAGTTCTACTGTCTCTTTTGACATGTAATTTGGTCTTTTCTTTTTTTCTTGTCTTTTTAAGAATTTTTTGCTTCCTTCTTGAATGATATCTTTTATGTCATGCCACAACTCTTCTGGTCTTCCTGTCACTTGTGTCTAATGCATTAAACCTATTTTTGAGGTGGTCTCTGAACTCAGGTGGGATATACTCAAGGTCATACCGTGGCTCTCGTATACTTGTTCTAATTTTCTTCAGCTTCAGTCTGAACTTGCATATGAGAAGTTGATGGTCTGATCCACAGTCAGCACCTGGTCTTGTTTTGACATTTTGTACAGAGTTTTTCCATCGTCTCTTTCCACATATGTAGTCAATTTGATTCCTGTATGTTCCATCTGGTGAAGTCCATGTGTATAGTCTCCGTTTATGATGTCTAAAAAATGTATTTGCAATGAAAAGGTCAAAATTCTTTCATGCGATCTCCAGCTTCGTTTCTGTCACCAAGACCATATTTTCCAACTACTGAGCCTTCTTCTTTGTTTCCAACCTTTGCATTCCAGTCACCAGTGATTATCAGTATGTCTTGAATGCATGTTTGATCTATTTCAGATTGCAGAAGCTGATAAAAGTCTTCCCTTTCTTCATTTGTGGCCTTAGTGGTGGGTGCATAAATTTGAATAATAGTCATATCACTGGCCTTCCTTGTAGGCGTATGGATATTATTCTATCACTGACAACATTGTATTTCAGGACAGATCTTGAAATGTCTTTTTTGATGATGAATGCAACCTCATTTCTCTTTAGTTTATCATTCCCAGCATAGTAGACCATACGATTGTCTGACTCAAAATGGCCTATGCTGGTCCATTTTAGCTCACTGATACCTAGAATGTCAATGTTTATGTGCTCCATTTCTCTTTTAATGATTTCTAATTTTTCTAGATTCATACTACGTACATTCCATGTTCCAATTATTAATGGATGTTTACAGTTGTTTCTCCTCATTTTGAGTCATGCCACATCACCAAATGGAGGTCCCTGGGGCTTTACTCCATTTCCGTCATCACGGTAGACTCTACTTTGAGGAGGCAACTCTTCCCCAGTAGTCTTTTGAGTGCCTTCCAACCTGGGGGGTTCATTTTCCAGCACTATATCTGACAGTGTTTCTTTGCTATTCATAGGGTTTTCAATGGCTAGTTGTTTCGGGAGTGGTTTGCCAGGTCCTACTCCCTAGTCTGTCTTAGTCTGGAAGCTCAGCTGAAAACCTGTCCACCATGGGTAACCTTGCTCATATCTGAGGTACCAGTGGCAGAGCTCTCAGCCTCATTGCAACACACAAGCCCCCACAGTGCGGCAAACTGACAGACGTGTGGGGGACTGCATCATTAAGTTGTACTTAAAAATTTTAAGCTAAAATACCCCAGGCCTGTGAACTAATTACATTAAGTCCTCCTTACTTGGAGAATCTAAGGAAGATCCAGTAAAATCTCATTTTAACTATTCCACCAAAACTGGGTTTTGTGCAGAAGGAAAAACATCTGGTTGCCCTTAGATAACTGTGAAGAAACCAGGAAAATACATGATGAATTTGAGCTGGCTCAGCCATAACAGAACAGAAATTTACATCTCCAAAGCCCCCTTTATGTAAGAGCTCTTAAAATATCTTTTTCATTAAAAGATCAGAGTGGTGCAGGTCAGTTATCTCTCTCCAGTGGAGAAGGTGAGAACAATAAAGGAATTCTCCCAATATGATTGGGCACAGACCCCACTCTGAGCCCATACTGGAATTATTGAACCACAGTTCCTTTCCATGAGCAACTCAGAATGATCTCAGATTTAAGAATTGCTTGTTATGAGTTAGAGAATAATTCCAGGAGGAGCGTGCCTTTTACAATTCTGATTTTGGATTTTTCAAAACTAAAATGAGGCATTAAGGTTTTTGTTTTTGAAGAAAAGAGAATTTTTGTTGCATCAAGGGAATAAAGAAAACAACTCAGGAGCTATTAGAGTGTGTGTGCTGATAAATACCAACAACCTGGTTTCCACCTCCAAAGTCTAATCCTGGAAGACAGGATATTGTTCTGGCCTTATGGTAAGTGACTAACAATGCACATAGGTTCATCAGTCTGCTTTGATCACCTGTGTTTTTGCTTCAGTTTCCTATCTGTGTGATGCATAATACCAAGTGTTTAGTTTTTACAAATTTTTTTTTTATGGTAGAGAGTATAGAATAGGCTTATTAAAGCTAGTACACCTTTAAGGAATAACTACAGTGAAAACGGAGGCACTTGGAGGTGTTTAGAGAAACCTGGAAAGGAAATTGGAAAAACCTGCATTCTCTGGATGACTCCAGATAAGGTTTCTGTTTTCCAGGGGGAAGGTAAAGAAGCCAGAGAACAAGAGAGTTAAGCAGGCTTTTAGAAGAAAAATACCTTGGATAGACAGAGAAGATGGCAGGCCTGCAGAAGGGAGAGGCGTGCACACGTTCCCTGGAGAGAGAACAGCGGAGGAGTAGAGAGAGAATGAGACAGGAATGGAAAAAGAGTACAAATTTATTCTGAAAGCCATTGTAGACTAGTAAATATTTGCCAGCTGCACTAGGTAAGCTTTAGGGACCCCCAAATTCTTAGACTGGGTAGCATTTATTGTACTGTAATGGCTATTTTCTCTGATTACCACTGTTGCAGTTTGAGTTTAATGAAATCTTAGGGCTTAAAGTACATTCAGAATATAGATTTCTCAATGGAGAGGAATTAACTATGTTTGTTTACAGAGGAAGTTAAGAGTAGTAGTGTTTCTGTATATTTATATTTTTCCCTTCTGGCTAAGGATATTTTTCAAAGCGCAGTAGCAAATGGGCCACCTGTGAGAAATAAGGATACTTTTTATGGTAAATTTATTTTTCACAGTACTTTGGGATGGTTTATACAGATTTCATAGCAAGTCCAGTTGAAGGATGAATTCCCTCACTTTCTTACCTATGCTTATGCGTTAAAGATCAGCTAAAATTGTTTTAGCTATTAAAAATTAGTTGTAATTATATATTTTATAATAATAAACATTGATACTAAACATGCTACTAAGTAATGATGTTTTTCATGGGCATTTACTCTTAAAAAGTGTTTGTTGATAATTCAGTAAAATTTAGGCTATGATAGATTTTGTCTGCATGACTCCTAGTAGGGTTGTATGAGCAGAGAATGTGTTCTTGAACTCAGTGGTTTGCAAGGTAGCCTTCAGATCACCTGGACAGCTTAACAAAAAACAGATGGGTGGGTGCCACCCTGGGAGATCCTGATTCATGGGGTTTGGCCAGAGGCCCAACAATGTGTATTTCTAACAAGTTCCCAGGTGGTGCTGCAGCTGCTGACCTGGAGACCCCACTTTGAGACCCATGAACTAAGATGAGGTGATCAAGAAAATTGCTGAGCATGTGAAAGAATTATACTTACAGTTTTTGTGTGCATTTAAAAAAATATTATTTGTTGTTATACCTTTGTTCTTAAAAGAGGGTATCTTTGACCAGAACTACATAAGTCTTCGTTTTAAATGATTATGGTAATGCATGTTGTTGTCAGGTACCGTTGAGTCGGTCTGATTCATAAGTCCCTATGTATAACAGAACAAAACACTACCCGATTCTGTGCCAGGCACACGATCCTTTTTATGTTTCAGCCCATTTTTGCAGCCACTGTGGCAGTCCACGTAGTTGAGAGTCTCCCTTTTATCGTTGACCTGCCACTCTCCCAAACATGATGTCCTTCTCCAGGGATTGGTCCCTCCTGACAAGTCCAAAATATGTAAGATGCAGTCTAGCCATCTTTGCTTCCAGGGAGCACTCTGGTTGCAGTTCTTCTAGGATAGATCTGTTAGTTCTTTTGGCAGTCCATGTATATTCAGTATTCATCTCCAGTACCATAATTCAAAAGCATCACTTCTTCTCCTGTCTCCCTTATTTAATGTCCAGCTTTCACAACTGTGTGATGCAACTGAAAATACTATGGCATTGGTCAGGCGCACTTTCATCTTTAATGTGACATCTTTACTTTTCAATGCTTTAAAGAGGTCTTTTGCAACAGCTTTTCCCAGTGCAGTGTCTCTTTTGATTTGTTGACTGCTGCTTCTGTGGGTGTTGATTATAGAGCCAAGTAAAACAAAATCTTTTTTTTTATTGGAAATTTTTAATGTACACCTTAATGTGATTCATTCTGACATGCTTTTCATTGTGACATTTCCATATATGCATTTTTATGTACATTATTCATATAGGTTCCCCCTTAGCCTCTTGTATGCTTCCCTCACCCCACCCTCCCCATCTGAGTCTTCTCTATCATTTACTTGGTAATATTTTTCTATATGTCCTTGGGTTCCAGTTCTGTTTAAGATAGAAACTTTTCCTGTAGTGAACTTTGTTTTTATCTTGTCAGAACAATTGTGTGCATTTTCTAGACCATTTATATTGATACCATTCTTAGCTTTTTTTTTCCCCCCTTCGGTAAAACAAAATCTTGAACAGCCTGAATCTTTCCTCCATTTATCATGAAGTTACATACTGACCCAGTTGTAAAGGTTTTTGTTTTGTTGATGTTGAGGCACAATCCATACTGAAGACTGTGTTCTTTAATCTTCATCAGTTGTTGTTGTTGTTGTTGGGTGCCGTCCAGTTGGTATCCAACTCATAGCGACCCTCTGTACAACAGGGGAAACACTATTGTCAGTGCTTCTCTGCTGTTCATAGGGTTTTCAATGGCAAATTGATTTTTGGGAGGGGGTTCCTAGGTCCTTCTCCCAATCCTACAGCTTCTGGTGTTCCCACGTGGTCTCCCATCTAGGTACTAACCAGGCCCGACCCTGCTTAACTTCCGAGATCTGACGGGATCGGATGCCACAGGGCTACCGCTGCAGGCTCTTCATCAGTAAATGCTTCAAATCTTCAGTTTCAGCAAGCAGAGTTGTGTCATCTGCATGACAAAAGGTTGTTAATGAGTCTTCTGCCAATCCTGATGTCGTGTTCTTCATAAAGTCCAGCTTCTCGGATTTATTTGCTCAGCATAAAGATTGAAGAGGTACAGTGAAAGGATACAACCCTGACGCACAATTTTCTTGACTTTAAACCAGGCAGTGATTCTTTGTTCCGTTTGAACAGCTGCCTCCTGGTCCATGTATAGATTCCTCATGAGTATAATTAAGGGCTCTAGTATTCCCATTTTTCACAATGTTATCCATAATTTATTATGATCCACACAGTCAAATGCCTTTGCATAGTCAATGAAACAGACATCTTCTGGTATTCTCTGCTTTTGGCTAATATCCATCTGACATCAGCAGTGATGTCCCTGGTTCCACACCTCTTCTGAATCCAGCTTGATTTTCCAGCAATTCACTATCTATATATTGCTGCAGTTGCTTTTGAATGATCTTTAGCAAAATTTTACTTGCATGTGATAATAATATCATTTGATAATTTCCACATTTGATTGGATCCTCTTTCTTGAGAATAGGCACAAATATGGATCTCTTCCAGTCAGTTGGCCAGGTAACTGTTTTCCAAATCTCTTGGTATTAAAAAGTTAGTACCTCCAGTGCTGCATCTGTTTATTGAAACATCTCTGTTGGTATTCCATCAATTCCTGGAGCCTTGTGTTTTGCCAGTTCCTTCAAGGCAGCTTCCACTTTGTCCTTCAATACCATGAGTTCCTGAACACATGCAGCCTCTTGAAATGCTTGGTCATCCACCAGTTCTTCTTGGTGGAAGGACTCTTGTATATTCCTTCCATCTTCTTTTGATGTTTCCTGTGTTTAATATTTTCCCTGTAGGATCCATCAGTGTTGGGACTCGAGGCTTGAATTTTTCCTTCAATTCCTCAAGCTTGAGAAAAACAGCATGTTCTTCCCTTTTGATTTTCTATCTCCAGCTTTTTGTACATGTTATTATATTTGATTTTGTCTTCTCAGGCTGTCCTTTGAAATCTGTTCAGTTCTTTAACTTCATCATGTCTTCCTTTTACTTTAGCTACTCATCGTTTAAGGGCAAGTTTCAGAGTCTCTTTTGACATATAATTTAGTCTCTTCTTTTTTCCTGTCTTTTTAATAACCTTTTGTTTTCCTCGTGAATGATGTTTTTGATGTCATGCCACAACTCATCTTCAATTATTAATGTCTAACACATCAAACCTATTCTTGAAGTGGCCTCTGAACTCAGATGGAATATACTCAAGGTCATACCTTGGTTCTCATACACTTATTCTAATTTTCTTCAGTTTCAACCTGCATAAGCAGTTGATGATCTGATCCACAATCAGCACCTGGTCCTGTTCTGATTTTTTATTTTGAGCTTTTCCATCATCTCTTTCCACAAATGTAGTCAATTTGGTTCCTATAATGCATATTTATAATAAAATATTGGAGTTCAAATAGGATAGGAGAATGCTGAAATTCAACCATGTAAATAACAAAAGGACATTTTAAATTCTGAATTATACTGATCTGATTATTAGTTAAACGAAAGAAACATACATGTGCCTTGTACTGATGAACATTATCCTCTTTAGGGGACTGTGTTCCTGCCTTTGGAGAAATGGAAAAGAAATACCAACCAAATTTACTGAACTCTGATTTTAAGTTTACCACCTCCCCCAGATTTTCTCAGGCAATTCTTGAGTCTTAACTTGGTAATACTTCTGTCCAACTTTATTTCAGAAGGCTTGGATCAGAACTTGACTCTAAATAGTACATAAAAGTACGTGATTTATTCATCTGGAAACTGTATGATATCTTTGCTCTTCTCTGTACAGCAGCCAAAGTAACATTACTGACAGATCATCCACTCTCCTCGGTGACATGATATGGCAAGAGAAAATGAACCCCCAAAATGAAGTGAAAGATAATGAAATGCAGAGACATCAGTCATTTCTGTAGCTTAGTAAGCACCCAATTTGATGTCCATGGAGCAATGACTTTCTCATTGTGTTGCCCACCATGTATTTGTGAAAGAAATAATGAGTGGCTGCTTCCCGTTTCTCCCTCCAAGAGCCCCTGCCTTCTTTCCTGATACTGTTTATCTCGCATGCTGCCACTTCACTTGCTGGAAATTGGGTGTAATTCCTGTGCTGTTGTGTGAGAGGCTCTTGTTCTCTGCCCTTGTGAGTGAAGAGAACATACAGATGGTGTGTTTGTTTCTATTTTTTAGGAGAAGACTGATGTGGAGGGAACCTTATTTGTTTACACAAGGTAAGAGTATTTTACTTTTAGAAAGAAACTGACAATCTTTGAAATAATATAACAGCCTGGTTTTGTCACTCTTCTGCAAGTGCAGTTTCATTTCAAAGAGGATAAAACAACCAAATCTTGATTCTAAATTATGAGTCGGCAGGAGGAAGAGAATACCTTGTAATGGCACCTGAGATCCTGATGAATACTAATTTCAGGATATAGCTTAAATTTCAATATTGATGAACTTGAGTCTTTGTGTCCTCTTTAAAGTACTATTAAATATTTGTACTTTGATTCAAACGAATGTTATATAGTGCTTTAATATAGTGCACTAACAAGGAACTAGAAATACAGTTAGGAATGTCAGATGATTTCATATGTATTTAGAAAGAGTCTTATTGATCACCTTCTCCCACCCTTGACTGCTTACAAAAGCATGGTCCACAATTGAAGATGTCTTTGGCCCTCCATTGTCTAGTTAGTAGAGTATATTTTAGGATTGATTTAATAAACTTAAGCTTTTAGTGATTTCTTTTTTATTGTTGTTGTTGTTAGGTGCCATCGAGTCGGCACCCAACTCATAGCCACCCTCTGTACAACAGGGGAAACACTATTGTCAGTACTTCTCTGCTGTGCATAGGATTTTCAATGGCAGATTGATTTTTTGGGAGGGGGTTGCCAGGTCCTTCTCCCAAGCCTACAGCTTCTGGTGTTCCCAGGCAGTCTCCCATCCAGGTACTAACCAGGCCCGACCCTGCTTAGCTTCCGAGATCTGACGGGATCGAATGCCACAGGGCTATGGCTGCAGGCTTCTTTTTTATAAGATATTGTTAATATCGTACATGCACATAGAGACATATAGTATGTATATTGTTTTAATAGCTAAATCTTTTATTCACATAAATATTCACATGATAGGTTAACTCCTGTCACCCTTCACTGGGAAGGCGAGGATGAAATACAAAGGCCTTCTTGGGGTAAGAGTTTCACTGGGGAAACAGGATATACACGTACAAGTTATTTTCTTTATAGGTATATTCAAGTTGAAGACAAACACAATATAGGGCAGACTATTCCTGTGCCCATTATTAGTGATAATTATCAATATTGATGAACTTGAGTCTTTGTGTCCTCTTTAAAGTACTATTAAATATTTGTACTTTGATTCAAACGAATGTTATATAGTGCTTTAATATAGTGCACTAACAAGGAACTAGAAATACAGTTAGGAATGTCAGATGATTTCATATGTATTTAGAAAGAGTCTTATTGATCACCTAATCAATAGTGATAATTAGTGATAGTGAACAGGCTGCTGTGATTACGGAAGGCTTCGTAGAATTGATGGGTCCTGAAATGGGCCTCCAGAATAACCTAGAGGCTACCTCGCATATAGGAGAGGGATAGGGCCGTCTTAACAGGAAGAGTGATAAAAGCAGAGGCATGGAACCCACTGTGTGAAAGGGACAGCATAGAAAATACTCTTGTTGTTGAGAGTTTATATTAGTTAGCATAGGTAATACAACAGCAGACTAAGGATTTTGAAGTTCTTTTCTCTTTTTCAAGTACTGGAGAGTTGAACCCCGGGCTTTGTCCATGCTGGGCAAGTGCTCTACCACTGAGCTGCACCCCAGCCCCTTTAAAAGTGTTTTTATTTGTTGTTTTTGTTATTTGTTTAAATTTTGAGACAGTCTCACTAAATTGCACAGGCTGCCTCTGGCCTCTGAACTTGTGATCCTCCTGTCTCAGTCTCTTGAGTCATGGGGATTATAGGTGTGTGCCACCATGCCCAGCTTCGAATTTAGTTCCCTAGCAGTAGGTGTGTGAACAGGAGACTATTTAATACAGTTAGGAGAAAATGCATGGGGGAAGTCAGCATATTGCCATTATAAGAAGGCATTGGTTCTAGAAGAAATTCAAGTTAGGGAGGACATTGAAAAGACGCTTGTGTGAGGGAGATAGGAGATAATGAGAGTTGGGACCAGAATGACAGGAGTTGATATGAAATGGGTGTTGAAAGACTGCATTAATAGAGGGAATGGTGAAGTTAAGAAATGGCATTGATGTCGACATGGGAGTCTGAATGACAAAAGCTAGCTTGTGTGTTTTGCAGTGCTGGGGATTGAACCAAGGGCCTTGTGGATGCAAGCACACACTCCACCCCAGAGCTACCCCCAGCCTTTAGTCATCAGGGCCTGAAAGTAATGCCTCGGCAGTGGTGGCGGTGGTAGCTGGTAGCTCCAGTGGAGGCATCCAGCCACGTGAGATAGGGTCAGGGTTAGTTTGGAGTTACCTAAAGTAATCCAGTAGCTGAAATCATGAGAGACAGAGTAAGCATAAACAGGAAACTGATAGAGGTAATAGTTGGGTCACAGAAGTGTTGACCATAAAAATAACAATAGAAGTAGACCAGTCCAGAGAGGCAAGTTGGGGTGACAGTGCAGAAAGGCTGTGCGTGTCCAGCGTGGGGCAGCAGTTGGACAGGAATCTATAGACGGGGAGGCAGCAGGGGGAGTGAAAAGGAGGGATGGGAAGCCAGGCTGTGTGACTAGGTAACAAGGAGATCAGATTGCTTACACCTCAGGCAAAGCTGTGGGAGGACCTAAGAATCATTGCATATTAGCCTACATTATTTTCCCAAACACTCCAGAGGTACCAGAGCATGCTGCCAAGTAAATTCATTCAGTAGTGTGACTACGATTGGCAATTTTGACGTGTAAAAGGAAAACCTTTCGATTGAACCCCTACTGTGTGCCAATCACATGGGATGCATTGTCTTTCATTTTTCACAACAAGGCTTAATATTTTGAGAAGGAAAGAAAAAATGTGTTAATATGTATTAATGATTGATTTTAGGTTTTTAGTGGGTTTTTTTTTTTTTTTTGAGTATAGAAGAGTAAATTATGCAGACATTTTCTCTTTTGCAACCAAATCAAAGGTAGCTTTGTAGTTTCAAGAAATTCTTCATGTACTCCAAGTCTCTAATGGAGTGGTTAATTAAACCATTAGACTAAGGAGAAAAAATCCTTCCATGTTTCTTAATCTCTTCCCTAAATCTAACTCCTCAAGAAGAGGATGCCTGCTGCCCTGTAGGCTCTCCTTCCAGATTCTGGTCTAGCAAAGTCTTCCTCACTAGGGAATGACAAAGACCCAAAGGAAGTTTGGGTTGCAGGTAATGGAGCTGCCTATAGTATGCTTTTGGCCTGGGATTTAGCTCAGTTGGTAGAGCACTGCACTACAGTCTCTGAGGTCCCAAGTTCAATTCCCAGCACCACAAAAATGGGAGAAGGACCTGGCAACCCACTCCCAAGGCAATCCCAAAAAAACAATCTGCCATTGAAAACCCTATGAGGGTTGCTATGAGTCGGATACCGACTCGACGGCACCTAACAACAACATAGTATGCTTTGACCTCTCATCTAGAAGTTTCTTTAGCACAACTGGCACCTCTGTTCCTGGGCTTGTCTTACAAGCCCTAAGATGATCTAGTCCCCATCCCCTGAAAGACAGGAGTTCCTGTTGTGGTGATGAGGTCCGTGAAGAGTCAAATTCTGACTCTTGTATAAAATACTCACTCCCACTTTGAGAATTATTTCTTCATGTCCTCCCATGTCTTTTATAATACAGTTTCTAGAAACACGTGGTAGTCCCTTTTAAACTTGACATTCCAGAGGACCTCTGTCAGAGTCCTCAAAAGTACATTTTCATCCTTCTGAATCAAAGTCAAAATGATTATCATGATTATTCTTAGTATTGGTTATACATCTACCACCACTTTACCTCTTTACAGAAATAATCTCAACAGATTGCCTGCCATCAATTTTTAAATAGGTTTTTAGAATAAAATCCTTTAAGTGGCAAGTAGCTGTATTTTACTTGTTTATCAGTAGAAAGTGGTCAAAAGTGAAATAAAACTAGGGTATAAACATTTTTTCTTCCTGTTGCTTGTAGCATTCCTGTGGGTTTGTTAGTAGCAATCTTAGCACCTAGTTTAAAGTAAATAAATGAATTCTGCTTGTCTCAGTTTTAATGTGTAAGTAGGTGGTGTTTCACTTGTCACCAGAAGTTGTTCAGTTCTGTTACTGTATGGTTGTTACCCAAGCGTAGACAAATGCATATGTAGTTGTTTTTTTCTGCCTGAAAGAGTAGTAGGCCTTCAAGATTTATTGAATGAAATGAAAAATAGGAGTCACTAGATGCCACATATTTATTTAGAAAGTAATAGTTTATCCATGAAGCTTTTTGCTTTATGTTGAGGAAAACAAAATATCTGCCTTTTGGACCATCATATAATCTGTACTATATTTCACAGATTCATTGACCATAATTGCTTTATTTCTCTTAAGAGACTATGCATCTCTCAATTTCAGATCAATATTTATATTTTCTATGAAAAAATTCTTTGTATAATTATGATGTGCACTGGATATGAGCTACCAAGATCCCTTAAAAGCATCTGTCAGTAAGGCTTTAAAAAGTAACCACCTCTGCCATAAAGGAATTTACAACATAACTAGGGAAACAAGATGTATTTATGTACACACACATAGACAAAGTAAAGAAATATGACTGTATTTTACCAAAGAATGATCATGACAGTCCTGTATTACATATGAATTAGTACATAGTGATGCCAATAGTAAAGAAATGCCACTTTATATGTGTACAATATGCTTGTGTGAGGGGCTGGGATTTAGCTCAGTGGGTAGAGCGCTGCGCTGCAGTCTCTGAGGACCCGAGTTCAATTCCTAGCACCGCAAAAATGGGAGAAGGGCCTGGCAATCCACTCCCAAGGCAATCCCGAAGCACTCAGCCATTGAAAACCCTACAAGGGTCGCTATGAGTCAGATAACGACTCGATGGCACCTAACAACAACAACAACAACAACAACAACATGCTTGTGTGAAATTGTATAGACCTAAGACACATCAGAATGTAGTTAGTAGTGTAATGTAAGCAGTAAGCGACCTTTCTTTTGATTCCCCCACCCCTTGTGATTTTCAGGTCTGCTTCTCCGAAGCATGGATTCACCATTATGAATAGGCTGAGCATGGAAAATAGAACAGAACCCATCACTAAAGACCTGGATTTCCAACTCCAGGACCCTTTCCTTCTCTACAGAAATGCCAGATGTGAGTCTCTCAGTGCATTTGGTAGTTTTATTTCTGAAGTTTGGCTAAGAGTTTAAACTTAGGCAATGTCCATCCTTGTGTTTGCATTTAATATTAGTGACTCTAGAGCCAGCGTTTGTTAGCTTGAGGAATATGTGCCATTGTGGGAATGGCTTCTTTCTTAGATAAGTTCAAGTAAGAACTCGGTACATCCTATTCTGAGTAACTGTACTGCTTTGTAGTGTGAACTGACCATTGACCTTAAGCCAGAGGAGGCTTGGAGGGTGGCAAATGCTTGGTCAGGAGGCTGCAGAGGATGGTGCCACTAAACACAGGGTGAATGGTTCAGCTGGTGGCACTTTCCCTCATGTATCACATCCTGTGGAGCATGCTGATATAGTGGTCGAGGAGAGAGCCTGTATTTGAGAAGGACTATCTTTTGAATGGGCTGGGATTTAGCTCAGTTGGTAGAGCGCTGCGCTGCAGTCTCTGAGGTCCCGAGTTCAATTCCCAGCACCGCAAAAATGGGAGAAGGACCTGGCAACCCACTCCCAAGGCAATCCCGAAACAGTCAGCCATTGAAAACCCTATGAGGGTCGCTATGAGTTGGATAACGACTCAACGGCACCTAACAACAACTATCTTTTGAATATTTAGTAAATGAAAAATCAGAGTCCAAAGACTTTGCACCCTTAAGAATTTCACAACCCTTTGTAATAGTGAAGTTATGGGAGGTAACTATATGGCCCTTGTCAGACTTGAAATGAAGTAGCAGTTGCTTATCTAATATTCTGTTCTCCTTTGACTTTGGTGTCTTATCTGACCACTTGAGTTGGACCTGAAAAAGATTAATGAAACTATATCAATTTCAGGGGCATCTCCATCCACAGAAAACAAGAACATACTACTAGATATATAATGTGTGTATGTATATGTGTGTGTGCACGCACATGCTCCTAGGATAACTTTCAAAAAGACCTCACAGCTAAGTAATGTTTTCTGTGTATTTTCTATTTTATTCTTTGAGTTTAAGATACAAGAATTTGTGTACTGTATACTATTCAGTATCATTTTGGTAATAAATGTAATACAAGTAATATTTGACAGTAATCCCAATGAATCATTTCAAAGTAAATGTAGCATCACTTTAATACATTAAATGTTTTGCTATACTTATAATTATATTTACACATAATTAAGTTGTCTCAGTAAGTGGTTATCCTAATATTTAGAGCATACAGTTAAATTTTTATGAGAGAAAAATATTAAAGCTAGTAAACTGTAATGTGACTTATAAGTTGTAGGTCCTATGAATTGAAAAGTTTTGCAGTATAGAGAAATACTGTGTTTCATGTTGCTAGTGATCTACTTTAGCAATTTTAGCATATAGTTTAAATTGTGTGTTATAGTTATGTCAGGTTGTATTTTCTTTTTTGGGATTATTAGATTCTGTGTCAAATTAATACATGATTCAAATCCTAATAAAGTAACCATAAAATAAATACAGAATAAATCCATACAGGTGACCTATCATAATCATTTTTGGTTGCTTTTATTTTGGATACACACTTGGTATAGTTCATATAGATATTTTATTTTAAGTTCTTATGTATTACACATTATACCAAAAATATAAAAATATAAAATCTCTTTAATATATTGACTTTAAAGATACCTTTCTTAAGTCCTACAGTGATTCTCCAATAGGAAATTCTCTTTGGATCTAGTAAACACATATTAAGGCTCACCTTAGTTCTAAGTGTATGTCCAGTATGGTAGTCAGCAGCTGTCTGTGGCTGTTGAGCTCTTGAAGTATGGTTAGTCTGAATGAGCTGTGCTGTGTGTGTGTAAAATACACGTCATTTTCCAAAGAGACTTAGCATAAGACATAAGAATGTAAAAATAAGTCATTAATTTTATATTGATTGACATGTTAAGATTATAATATTTTGGATATATTGGTTAAATAAAATGTATTATTAAACTTACTTTCACCTGCTTCTTTGTATTTCTTTTTTTTTTTTTTTCCGGTACTGGGGGTTGAGCCCAGGGCCTCGCGCCTGCATGCTTTGCAAATGCTGGACCACTGAGGCTGCACCCCCAGCCCATGTTTTCACTTTTTGAGACAGGGTCTCACTAAGTTACTCAGACTGCCTCTACTCTCGAACTTGTAATCCTCCTGCCTGCACCTCCTGAGCTGCTGGGATTACAGGCGTGCGCCACCGTGCCTGGCTCCTTCTTTGTATTTCTTAACTTAAAATTACACACGTGGCTCACATTTGTGGTGCATCTTGTATTTATATCTAATAGCACTGTTCTATTTACATTTATTCATCTTTCATATTTTCATTACCTTTCCCAATTTAGTCAGTAATCACAACTCTGTATGGTAGACATTTTCACTGCCATTTTGCAGATGAGAAAACTGAGACTCAGTGAGGTGAGGGACCCATATACAAACCCATAAATTTTGGTTTCCCTTCCCTTGCTTTTTCCACACCACTCCGTTTGCAGCTAAATAATGAATGTAAATTGTAGGGAGTCTTTGGGATGCATATTAAATTGTTTCTATATAAAATAAATGAAATCAGATGAACAGAGAATGGGAAGGAATGTATCTGTTCACTCTCCTGGTTTCATTTTAGTCTCTCCCCCTCCTTTATATCTGTTATTGATTGCCTTCAGAACTAGTCTTTTTTTTTTTTTTTTTTTGGTTTATTTATTCATTTATGGCATCAGAGGTGCACAGAAAGCTTTAACCTCAGATGCTGTCAGAGTCTTATGTACCTCTCAAATGTTTCTTAAAATTCATGTCTTATGTAATAATTACATAGGTTTTAGTAGCCTCTGATGATGTATAGAATGACCCATCATTCTTTGGACAGGATAGGTAGCTTTATTCAGGATTGGTTTTTCGAGAAAACTGTACTCCTCGAGATCTGTATAGTCAAGAATCTCTCTGTAGGAGCTTGACGTTTTACTTTGGCCTATGTAGACAGAAGTAGAGTTGGCACAGATTCATGGAGAGTTTTCCTAAAGAATTTTTTAGATTCATTAGGTGAAAAGAAATCAGTGCCTGAAGCTCTAACTACCCTTCCATTGATTGAACAAATTTAAAAGAGCAAAATGAAGTAAAAATTCCAAACTCTCTTCATTATGTTAGCCAAAACAAAAATTGTTAAGTTAATCAAATACAAAATAGATTATTTTATCATAGAGAAGGGTTTATAATCTTTAAACTTTATTGAGTTTTTAATGACATTTGACCTAAATAAACTTTAAAAAAGTAAATAAGTTGTTAAAGTTAAGTCACAATTTCACTCATTCAACAAACATTTACTGAACATTTGCTATCTGCCAGGTTCTATGTTAGACTTTATATGAGTTATCTCATTAAATTCTCATTTTTTTCTCGGAAATACTGTTATTCCTATTTTATTAATATGAATACTGAGGTTAAAGGGATTAAGTAATATACCATGGTCCATGACTATTTTGAAATGGGGACACTATTTGGATGGAGAAACACTAACTTCAAGACCCCAGGCCCAAACAGTAAAAATACAAAGTCGATAATCTGTTGATCTAGGTTATTAGAGAGGAGACTATCAAATAAAAACCAACTTAACAAAAATCTGAATTTGACTACTTCTTTTTTGTTATTCACCTACAATAGCCATATATTGTTTTTCTATTTCACAACTAAATAAGATTTTAACATATGGAAATATATTTTAGAGATATATTTTCCCAAAAATAATACTTAAGTCATGAACAGCAATGATAGATTTCAGAGCCAGGGAAACATGTTGAAAGTATTATCTGTGGTTACTGGATTAGAATGAAATTAATTTTACATGCTTCATTTCATTGAAGACATAGCCTGTAGTTTAGAATAAATCAGAAAAGGAAAATTAGAAAATATTTAAACTGAATGAAAATGAAAATACAACATACTAGGTGCAACTAAAATTTCATCTTAGAGGGAAATTTATAGCATCAAATTTTTAGTAGAAAAGAAGAAAGGTCTCAAACCACTAATTCAAGCTTCCACCCTAAGAAAATAGGAGAAGAGCAAATTAAATCCAAAGCAAGTAGAAGGAAATAAAAACAAATCAGTGAAATAGAAATCAGAAAAACAATATAGAGAATCAATAAAACTGAAAGCTAATTCTTTGAGGAGTCTTAAAACTGAAAAACCCTTGGAAAAACCCAAGGAGAAAAAAAGAAAGGATGCAAATTAGCAATGTTAGGAATGAGAGTGGTTATCTATAGACACTCAAAGGATAATAAGGGAATGCCATGAACAACTCCATGACTGCAGATCTGACAGCTTAGATGAAAGCAACTAAATTGGGTTTGTGAAAAGCCATTGTCAGAATTCACTCAAGAAGAAATTGTTGTTGTTAGGTGCCGTCAAGTTGGTGTCCAATTCATAGCCACCCTACGTACAATAGGCAAAACAGTATTGTCAGTGCTTCTCTGCTATTTATAGGATTTTTTTGGTGGATTGATTTTTGGGAATGGGTTGCCAGCCCTTCTCCCAAGCCTACAGTATCTGGTGTTGCCAGGTTGTTTCCCATCCAAGTACTAATCAGGTTGGTCCCTGCTTAGCTTCCGAGATCTGATGGGATTGGATGCCATAGTGCTTCAGCGGCAGGCCAAAAAGAAATAGCCAAACTGAATAGGCCCTTATCTATTAAAGGAATAGAATTTGTGGTAAAATCTTCTAACAGAAAACTCAAAGTTCAGATAGCTTCACTGTGAATTCTACCACATATTCAAGGAAGGAATAATACCAATTCTATACAATCTCATCCAGAAAGTTAAAGAGGAGAGAGTCTCTCCCAATCCATTTTAGGAGGACAACAGTACCCTGATATCAAAATAAGGCAGAATTACAAGAAAAGAAAATTATAGACCCATATCCTTCATAAACGTAGATATAAATATACCCGAGCAAAATGCTAACAGAATGTTTATAGCTGCATTATACACAATACCCAAATAGTTGAAAAAAAATCCAATATCCTTCAATGGATGAATGGATAAACAAAATTTGATATGTACATGCAATGAAATACTATTATATATCCTTAAAAAGGCATAAAATGATGCATACTACAGCATGGATGAACCTTGAAGACATGCTAAGTGAAATAAGCCTTAACACAAAATGATAAATCCTGCATGATTCCACTCACATGAGGTACAAAGTATTCAGAATCATAGAGATGGAAAGTAACATAGTGGTTATGAGAAATGCCAAGGATAGGAGATTGGGAGTTATCATTTAATGGATACGAAGTTTTACTTTGAGATGAGGGAAATTTCTGGAGATGGACAGTGGTAATGGTTGCACAACATTGTGGATGTATTTAATACCAGTGAACTCTTTACTTTAAAATAGTAAATGTTGTGCTTTTTTATATTTCATCATAATTTCAAAATCTAAAATGCCCTGAAATCTAAAACTTTTTGAGCACCAACATGACACTCCAAAGTTTTGGATTTCAGGGCATTCCAGATTTTGGATTTTTAGATTAGCAATGCTCAACTGGTAAAGTCTATGAAAATATTCCAAAATCAAAAAACAAAACAAAACAAAACAGAACTCTGAACTTCAAAACACTTCTGCTCCCAGGCATTTCAGATAAGGGATACTCAGCCTATACTGGCAAATTGAACCCAGTAGTTCATAAAAACAGAATGTCATTTGCCTTATAATTTTACCTTTTCCATACAAATCACTGCTAGATTCATCCTCCTAAAGAACAAATGTGAACAAGTCATTTTCCTTCTTAAACTCTTCAGTACCTGCCAAGTAAGCTTTTTTTACCTGACATTTAAAGCTTGCTATAGTCAGGTCACAGTTTGCCTCCCTAACCAGTCTACCACACTTAAATACTTGCCCAGTGCTCTAACTGTACCCTTTTCCAGAATACTCTCACCTCCATGCTTTACGTGTCTTTTTTCTCCTTGAATTCTTTCCCTCTTCTTGACAACTCCACCAAGTATATTCTACTCATATTTCAAGACCCATCTGAAACTCCTCCTGAATGTATTCCTGGTTCCCCTTATCCAAAGGGATATCTTGCTGCAGCATCTACCTCTTTTCTGTACCCCCCTTCTCTGTCTTTATTGTGCTAGGGATGGGGATCTGTATATGCTAGACAAGTGTTCTACCACTGAGCTGTACCTCCAGCCTTATGTTTTATGTTTCTTGTGTGAACTTTTCTAAGTGTTTATTGAGCCTATTGATACTGATTCTTTGCTGGGGTTTGCAAGTTCAAAATGAATAAGATACATCTGTTTCCCTTTCTAGTTTACCATCCTAGCACAACAGACAGACATATAAATATACATAGCCAGGTGTGGTGGTGCATGCTTGTAAATCTCAGCACTTAAGAGGTGGATGCAGGAGGATAGACATGAGTTTGAGACCAGCCTGGGCTACATAGAGAGACCCTGTTTCAAAAAAAAAAAAAAAAATTCTTGCTTGCCCAGCATGGGCAAGGCCCTGGGTTCAGTACCCAGCACTGTTAAAAAATAAAAACAAAAGCGCTTAAACACATACATTCAAAATAACATGCTAAGTGCTGAACTAGAAATAAACTAGAAGTACTTTCTATGCATCTATCTATGTATCTATCTGTCTGTCTATAGTCCATCCCAGTTTGTCTATTAGATTGCAGGCACTTTCAGGGAAGGGGATCTTCCCTACCCCACAGCACTTAATTTCTTGCCTCTAGTGTACATACTTGAATACCTGCAAAGAATGCTGAGTTGTTTTTCTTAGATTTCTTTATTCAAGACAACTAATAGAACTTAGCCAAAAATTTCACAACTATTTCTGTGGTCTTTTTTCTTTCGGGATATTAGCGAACATGTATTAAGCAGACCTTAATTAAATACTGTGTGGTTCTTGTGTACAAACCGAAAGCACAAAATAATTTTATCAGCTTACACAAGAACTAGTCTGTTCCTCAAGGTTAGTTTTATATAGATAGTAATAATACTTACTTAAAGTTCCTGGAAATAATTGTGAGTTGTGAGAATTTGTCCTCATCATGAGCTACTTAATAGTTCTAGGAAGAGATAGTTTGTGAAAGGGTTCATTTCATCTATGTGAATAAAATGTAAAATGCACATATATATGCCATGTATATAATATAAATGTTCTTTATAAAATTTCATTTAAATTCTAAAAACCATTTAGAAATGTTCCCTTCCTTGACATTGTTTTAGTTTTACTGAAATAGTGTCATTTGGTGTTTAAGGAGTCTATTCCTACAAATTTGATTTTTTAAAAATTATAATACATGGAAACAAGTAATGTCCCTATTTTCCCATGACTTTGTTAAATCATAGCAATGTGGTTTAACAAGTAAGGCCTATGCTATAGATATTGATATAGATATGCTATAGCTACATAGATATTTTATCCACACATGAAATAAATCCTTTCTTCATTTTTATTTAAAACAAGTAGTATTATTGAATACTTGATTTAAATAGAATTTTGTGAGCATTTACCATGAAAGAAAAAAATGATATATTTTACCTCATTAAAACTAAAAATTTCAGCAAATTAAAAATTTTTGTTCTTCTATATTCTTTTAAGAAAATAAAAAGGCAAACCACAGAATAGGGAAAAGTGTTGAAAGTACATATACCTCTCATAGTACTTATATGGAGAATATACAAATACTAGTTAGAGATTGATAGGAAGAGAATCCAATTTAAAAAATAGCTAGTAGACTTATGAAAAGACAGAACATTATTCAACAAGGACTTCCAAGTTTTGTGTGTAGCAATAGTTTGTTGCTTTTTATTGCTATGTAGTATTCTATTGTATAAGTATTTGGCAATCTATTAACCCATTTTCATGTTGATGGATATTTTTCTTATTTCTAGGTTTGAATTATTCTGAATAAAATTGCCATGAATGTGCCAGTTCATGTTTTTAGATGGATATATATGCTTATTTGTTCTAGGTTTATACCTGGCAAGGGAGTTGATGGGGTCAAAACATAGATATTTGTTTAACTTTAGTAGATAGTGCTAAACGGGCTTCTAAAGTCGTGTGCCTAGTTATATTCTCTCCAACAATGTCTGAGAGTTCTAGTTGCTCATATCCTTGTCAATACTTGATATTGTTAGTCCTTTTAATTTAGTTCTTCTAGGAGTTGTGAGATGATAGCTCATTGTAGTTTTAATTTGTGCTTTGCCATAAGTGATCATGTCAAGCATGTCTTTAAATGCTTATTCAAACATTGGATATGCAAATTAAAGCCAGGATGGGAATACCTCATATGCCCTAGAATGGCTAAAATTAAGAAAACTGATATTAGCAAGTGTTAATGAGGTTGAAGAGCAACTGAAACTCTCACACATAGCTTTAAGACAGTGATATGGTACCATCACTTTTGAGATCTGTTTGGCAGTTTCTTATACACTTAAACATACAATTACCATATGATGCAGCAAGATCTACTCAGATGTTTACTTAAGAGAAATAAAAATTATATCCACACAAATACTTTTATACAAATATTTGTAGTTTTGTTCAAAATAGCAACAAAAGCTTGGGGATAACCCAGATGACCATCAATAAGTAAGTGGATAAACAGATTTGGTATATCCATATAATGGAATCCTATTTAGCAGTAAAAAGAAATGAAGTGCACACAGATGCATCTCAAAAACATGCTGAACAAAAGAAGACAGCCACAAAGGAGTTTATACTATCTGATCTCATTTGTATAAAGTCTAAGAATAAACAAAACTAATCTATGGTGATGTTGTTGTTAGGTGCTGTAGAGTTGGGTCCAACTCATAGTGACCCTATGTACAACAGAATGAAACACTACATGACACTGTGCCATGCCCCACACTATTGTCAGTGCATCTCTGCTATCTATAGGGTTTTCAATGGCAGATTGTTTTGGGAGTGGGCTGCTGGGTCCTTCTCCTAAACCTACAACACCTGGTGTTCCCACGCAGTTTCCCATCTAAGTACTAACCAGTACTAACCTGCTTACCTTCTAAAATCTGACAAGATTGGATGCCAGGGTGGTATGACTGTGAACAATCTATGGTGATAGGAGTCAGAAAATGGTTGTCTCTGCTGGGGCTGGTGGTGGAAAAGGTTATTTAGTGCTTTGAATCTTATTTTTGGTGGTATTGACACAATAATGTATTGCTGTCGAAACTCACTGGAACACTTTAGGAACTGCACCTTATACTTCATGTAAATTATTTCTCAGTTTTTAAAAGCAGAAATAATTTAAACTTTTAAAAGATTTTAATGAGCTAAATACTTAAGTGTCTTGTGTTACCTTTCTTTTCTTTTTCTTTTTCTTTTTTCCTGATGTTGCTTGAGATCAAGCCCAGGGCCTCAGGCATGTTAGGCAAGTGCTCTACCACTGAGCCACACCTCTGGCCTTTATCTTTCTTTTTTATCCTGACATATATTAACCATAGTGTCATCTAACCCTTATCTCCTCTTCTAGGTTGATTAGAATGTTATATGAACTCTCGTCAATTTATATCTTGGCTTCCTCAACCTGGAAATGCAGCAGTCCTTGTTCTGAAAAACATCCACAGTAGTTTCAGCCAACATAATACTGAAAGCCTTTCATGTAGCTTGAACTCAACTATAAGTTGTAAGTAATGAGGGGTAGTAGACATGGTTTAGCTCACTTTGCCGCTTTCCAGATCAGTTAGAAAGGCTGTGCCCTCATCTCTGGCTTAAGACATCTGCTTTCTTCACATGATCAGAAAAGGACTTCTTTTGCAGAAAATATGGAAACCTGTACAATTCAATCATTTTCCTGAGTAGAAGGAATTAACCTTCTATTTTTCTCTGAAGAGTCAGTTTTTTTCAGCTGGGCATGGTGGTGTGTGCCTGTAATCCCAGCACTCAGGAAACTGAGGCAGGAAGATTGTGAGTTCCAGGATAGCCTGGGCTACATAGCTAGACCTTGTCTCATTAAAAAAAAAAAAAAAAAAAAATCACTTTTTTTAAAAAGTCAATTTTCTAGCACAGAGATGCAGTTTCCTAGCATCTATTCTATAAATCATTTCCCTCAAACAATGTATAATAAGTGACTAATAATTTTAAAATGTAAGTATTTTCTTGATGGCTTTTATAGATCATATTATTAAGTATAAACTTTAATTTCTTCCAAAGTACCAGTTAAAAATGTACCTGGCCATAATAAATAATACTATTAAGAAAATCAAATTTGCAAGCAACAATGGGTTGTCATCTGGAAGCAGCATTGCTCATTATACTTAGAAGGCATTTTGTAAAACTTTTGCTCTGCCATTATCCATTAGTTAGGAAGTTACTGATTATATAGGCACAATAATAAATTACAGCCCTCTGTGGGCAAAGAGTGTATATACCAATGGGCACATAAAATAAATAGATCTAGATCAGAAATACACATGTACAATAGACTTAAAGTAATTCCTAAATCATTCATATTAATTCTAGAATTTTTATGTATGTGTACATCTCTGATGGTTTTGTCCAGCATTCTGGAGTACCAGTATGCTTACGACAAAACTTAGAAGAGATTCTGCTCAGAGTGATTTATTCCTATAGAGCCCCAGGGTTGCCCAGCACTCTAGAATTCCTTCCTAGTACCCACTTCATGGTAAAGATTGGAAATACCACCTCTCAAACTAATGCAAAGCAGTGACCAAAGCTGAATTGTGTAGTTCACCCTTTCTATGGCTGAGGATGCTGATAAATTTGTGTTTTTTAACCCTTCCAGATTTCAGGCTATGTGAAGGAATAAACTCCACCAACTTAAGACCCTGGACGTTATCACCTCTTAATCTTGTAATCATTTCAGACAATTATTGCAAAAACAATTTGAAAGGTTAAAAATGAACCCTGTGTAAATTTATTACTAAGAAAATGAATGCCTCATTATTTGCCCATAAATTGAGAGTATATTTTTCCATTTTGGGGTATTTGCTGGTATGTTGATATCTTCAAATAATAGTTCTGTCCCCCCCCCCCCCCGCCGCCAGTATTGGGGTTGAACCCAGGGCCTCACACATGCTAGGCAAGTGCTTCACCAGTGAGTTGCACCCCAGCCCCTTTTTAAATTTTTTATTTTGAGATAGAGTCTCACTAAGTTGCACAGGCTGCCTCTGGGATCAAACTCCCCATCTTCTTGCCTCAGCCTCCCCAATAGCTGGGAGTACAGGCATTTGCCGTGGTCCCTGGCTCAAATAGTAGTTGTTAATCTTCTTTGGGTCATAAACACCTTTGAAAATCTGATGCGTTTTCTCCTCCCTCCTTCTTTCCCTTCTCTATTTCCTTCCCTCCCTCTTCTCTCCCTCCTTCCCTCCTTTCTTTCTTTCCTTCCTCCTCCATCCCTCCCTCCTTTTCTTTCCTCCCTTCCTCAAATATTTTTTGATTGTCTGCCATGTGCCAGGTGTTACTCAAGGGGTCTATGCTTTATACTTCTTCACCCTCAGAAATGTCTATTTGCATATATATATATATATATATATATGTCACTTTACAGATCATTTTAGGGATGTTATTGAGCTCCTGAAGCCTTCTAGGGTCAAGAAACATCTTTAATTAGACAGCTAAAAATACTTGACATTCTTCCCAGGCAGAAATTTGGCATTTGCAGGAATAACAATAGCATACCTTTGTCTTCAGGATCTGCCCAGCAATAAAGATCCTCAAAGTAAACCCATTAAACCACAGATAATGTGGAACAGGAGACAAGGAATTTCACATTTCTTATCTAATCAGAACAGGGAACCTATTGTGTGCAAGAGGAGTAGTTGGCTGCCCTCTATAACCTTCAAGTACTTAAGTCTGTGCTTCTTTAAGGAGAGAGAAAGAATGCTACTGAAATTTAAAACTTATAATGTAGTGAATCTCATTTTATGTCTTGAAACCTCCTTTGCCATTCTAACTAAAAAAGTTGTCCTATTTATTATGCCCCATTGCATAGAGAACTGATGTGTTTTAATATATGATTAAGGGTTGCACATCTACTGTAACTTGAGTGATGGAACTTGTCACTCTGACCTTAAATCTAGAGTTACTTTTTTGTTCTCTCTTTGTCAGTACTCTGCTCATGCTGAAAGGATCTCAATTCTGAAGATGATTTATCTAAAGAATCAGCATTCTGTCCATTGCAGAAGGCTCTGAAAAACTTCAAGTAAAGACTTGAGCCTGAGGTATCTCTGGATTTTGTATTTGTACTTTTCCGTTTGTTGAGTAGTGCTTCCTGGTAGCTCCTAGAAACACACACATAACCACCTATAAACACAGGTAAGCCATACTGCTCCTCATCCTGACCACCCAGCTTAACAACTGCACTTCCACCAACAATGACAAGGAGACTTGGGTATAGGACCATCTAATGAACTTAATGGGGAAATATGCATCTCTAAAACTTATTCTTCTTGCCCTTCCAACATACTTAGATGGAGAGGCCATGAGGCGAAGTTGTACATGATATATGCATCCACTATGGGGGAGTAAAATCAAGACAATGCCACTTTTGCTTTATCCTGAGCCATAGAGACTTAAGATTCTTGGCTTTACCAAGGGAACATCCACATAGTAATGCCATTTGGATTCATTCATCACACTTGTGGCTTGGAGTTGTATAATATTTTATAGTTTTGTTTGAGAGAGCCCAATCTGGCAAGGTAGAAGCCTAAATCTTAGCAATCTTGGCAGAGAAAAACCATTTCAAAATATTTTCCTTTTTCTTTCTTTTTTCTTTTTTTTTTTTTCTTATTATTGTTTTTAACAGTATTGGGTGGTAACCCAGGGCCTTATGCATACTAAGCAAGTGCTCTACTGCTGAGCTGCACCCCAGCCCCCTTTTCATTTTTTGAGACAGGGTCTTGCTAAGTTGCACAGGCTGCCTCTGGCCTGGAACTCATGATCTTCCTGGCTCAGCTCCTGAGTGGGATGAGAAGCAAGTGCCACGGCACCCAGCAGCCAAAACATTTTCTTAAATGCTGAATGAATGAAGTCATTCAGTTTCTGTGTCCCACCACAGTGTTTTATGTATAGTACTTGGACATTATGGCTACATTGAATATTTGTGTGTATTCTTATATATGTAAACCAACAACATATATATGTGTCCATAAATATATATATACACATATATAAAAATATATATACATATATACATATACACATACACACTAATTCATTGTCCAAAAATCACTTAGAAAATAGTTTCAAATAATCAAGTTCTGGAATCAAGGTTAATTTACTTCTTAACCCAGAAAAGAAAAATGTATAGTTGGCCATGTTCTTATGAGTTTCAGAGAAGGAAAAGCAATTTTGGCCTAAAAGTGGTGTTCCATTTTCAACCTAAGGGCTCTTATTTCAGAGTAGAATCAAAACGTGACTTAACTGTTTACAACATAAAGAATTTTTAGACTTCTTGTTGTCTCCAATCCAAATTCATAGAATAAGGTCAAATGCAAAGAATGTGGAAACTCTGAGTCACTTTCTCCCATGAGGAAGGGGCAGCAGACTCCTCAGGCTAGACAACCACTGTGTGAGATCTCAGAGGCGCTTTAATGGCCACATGTTAGGCTGCTTCTAGCAATGCCATCCCTCTCACTGATAACACTTGAGGGAATTGTCTGATTTAACTCGGAAGAAGCCTGCTCTTCATTAGAACACATTTGTGACCTGTAGAAATACTTTATGTTTAGCTTGAACATACTGTTCTCATGATCTCCATTTGTGTGAGGCTGGATTTATTTCCCTGCTTTGAGATTCACTTAAGATGATATATTTTCACTATGTTGCTGGAATAATTGACATTGCATATAAATCTTATATCTTCAAGATATTTTAAGTACTTGTAAGCTTGAGGTTACTGTTAACAGACATGACTGGGATGTAAATATCACAGTGGTCTGCTAGATCCAGGTCCTATTAATTGTATTCTGTCCTGGGTTCTTCTGTAATGAAGAGAAATGCATGTGGTTTTGCAGATTTGCCACATTCTTTGGGCTGTCAGTTGCCAGTGCCTAACAAATAGTCAGGAAGAATGGCATGGTAGAATTATTGTAATAAAAACCACACATAAAATGAGTGCATTAATGCCTACACAATGCTAAATCAATGGAAATATATGATCTCTGGGAACTCAGATCCTAATGACAAACTCCCATCAGTCTCATTCATGCCTAAGAATATAAAGTGTTTAGAGCAAAATAAGCTTTCAGTGAAGTTAGCAGGCAAATAAAGGGGGCTCTGTGAGGCACATCCACAGACTGCTCTGTGGCAGAGGTATCATCAGTTGGCAGTGGAGCCTAGCTCATTCAGTCTACAGAATGGAGGGAAGCCTGAATTGACATTGCATTCACAAGGGTTACCAATGACATAAGAGTGTCCATGCTTAGATTTTAGTTTAACTCAGCAAATATTTGTTGGCTGTCTACCACAGTCAAAAAATGTATTTGTATGTATGGATTAACTAAGTCCTCCTCCTAGGAGCTTGTAGGCTAGTGGAGGGAACAGATATGGAAATACTGAATTATTACTTTTTTTAGTAGATGCATGTACTAAAAAGACTATAGGAGCAAGAAAAAGTTGAGAGTTCATTCCTAGGAGAGTAGGAAAGACTGGATCTTCAAGGATGTGTAGCAGCTCAGAAGGAAAACAGGGAAGATGTTTTAGGAAATTCCTATTTGGTATTTGTGATCTAGGAGATTTTCCAATTAATTATGAAGATCATCAACAAAATGGAAATATAAACTTAAGGGGTCAGCAAAGCAGAATAAGTTCTTGTTTCTATTCAATATTAATTATGGATTTTTCTGCATCCTAACTTTTTTTTAGAAGTTTCTTTACTCTGTTAAAGCTTTTAAAGGAACTTTCTCCTCACATGAATAAAATTAGAAAGTTAGTATGTAATGAACATTCCATCAGGCCTTTTGTGACCCTGACAGCAATAGCAGACTGGGTTCTCAGTTGGGGAGGGTAATGACCTCCCAGGAAATGGGGAAGGTCTGATATGTCATGGCATTTGTTGTAAATGAACACTTTCTGAAAAATAAATCCATCTTTTACTTTGAAGGTAATAAATTCTCATTTATAGTTGGAGAGTACATGCTAATTTGTCTAAATTCATATAATGCTTTAGTTATAAGGTTTTTATGTTTGTTTATAATGGCATTAACTTTGTAATAAAGTTTTTTTAGGAATGAGAGAATTGTTTTCACTGGCCCAGTTTTCTACTGTTTTCTCCAAATGCCCATGAGCATTAGTTGCCTGTTAAATAGGCACTGCTTCTCATCTGCTGTGAACCTTCCAATATCCCGAGATCACGGGATTGCTGATTTGCGAGGTGTAGTAAAACTATGTCACATGAAAAGAACCAGACTGGAGGCCAAAGATAACAGCGCTATGTAGACTTTCCGAGGCCAGCGAAGGTTTGTCTTACACGATGTGTCCGTGTTTGGGCAGTAAGGCGCGGAAGGTGAATGAAAGAACATTACTTTAAAGGCATTAGAGAAGGTGCCTAAGGAGTTTAGCCAAAGGGCTGGGCCCGTGCCAGCCGCGCCTCTGTCCCTTCCAAGCTGCAAAGGCGCTGCTGCTGGCAGATCCTTCCTCCCTCATCCTTTCTTCTTTCCCCTCATTTCCTTTATTCTGCCCTTCCTTTAAGAGTCACATGAACCTTGCTTTTAAAAAGAGTAGTTGCAATCTTTTATAACCAAGCCTAGAAATCAAACATGTAAAGAAATTCTGAATACTCTTCATTTGGAAGACTGGGGGAGGGGCACATTTGAGAGAAAATAGATTGTACCAGGAAAAATGACTTTGGGTAACTCAGATTCCTCACTAGTGAAATAGGTAATGTTGCGCTGCGCTTCCTAGGTGGCTTCCAGCTCTGACAGTTCATGGTTCACTTGTTCTAATTTTCAAAAATACCTTGTGGTCTTTCAGAAGGGCAGTCATTCTCATATGATCAGACTTAGGAAGGCTTGAACCAGGTAAATGGTACAGTGTATCAGAAATGTTATATTTGAACACATTCTCAAAATCAAGGGTTTACACTAAGTACATGATTAGGGGTTCTTCAGACTTACACTGAGCTTGTTAGCCTATTTATTTCAGAAAGACTTCGTGAAGAGAATGGAGTTCGAAGGCATTTTTAAAATTTGATTTATTCTGAAGTGCCCAGAAGAGATTTGTATAACTTACTATTGCCGTATTTCCATAGTTTTCCTAGTAAAAGAGGGAAACTGACAGCTTTTAAATTGGAACACATTTCCCTATCCTTTTGCCAGGAATAAAGGAAGGGAAGGGAGGGAGGGAGGAAGGAGCAAGCACAAGCATCACGACATCAGGGTCTCTGCCTTTTTAAAGTTTACCCATTCATGGCTTACATGTTTATATTCTGCTTACTAACTAAATGAGACTGGGGTTTAGCTCAGTTAGTAGAGTGCCACTTTGTGCTCGCTGAGGCCCTGGGCTTGATCCCCACACCGCAAAAATGGGAGAAGGACCTGATAGCCCACTCCTGAAACAATCAGCCATTGAAAACCCTGTGAGGGTTGCTATGAGTCAGGCCCAACTCAAAGGCATCTGACAACAACTAGCTGGATGATATATTCCTTCTTTTTAAATTTTGTACAAGTATTAACCCAAATCCTTGTTAAGTAATTACAAATTACCATTCATGATTTGGAGTTGAAAGGTATTTGGGATAAAATATAGAACAAATGATAAATGTCTTAAAAGAACAGATTGAATAGAAATATTTCTTAGGAACACAAACAGGATGGGGCAAATCCCCAAGGATTTCAACCCCTTAGGGGTTGAACTCAGGGCCTGACATATACTTTGCAAGTGCTCTACCACTGAACTGTACCTCCAGTCTAATTTTTATTTTATTATCTTGAGAGAGGGTCTTGCTAAGTTACACAAGCTGCCTCTGGTTGCTTGTGATCCTCCTGCCTTTGCCTTCTGAGTCATTAGGATCATAGGTGTGTGTGCCACCGTGCCTGGTGCCCCAAGGAACTCTTAATTCTCCAAAATGAACTAGCACATTATGTTAGTAAGAATCAAAGCATCCCAAATGAAAATAGGCATTTGAGTGACATTTGATATTGGCTGTATTGGTTCCTTAGTTGTCCTCTTAAAATTTGATCAGCTTTTGATTTTTCTACTGAAGAAATTAAAAAAGCAGAAAATGACATTATTGGATAGAATCACCTTGCTTTCTTTTTTGTCCAAAATTTTATATGCAAATTTTGATCTCCTGCATCTTTCTCCCAGAATCAAAAGGAAAGTAGAAGATAGGTGTTTTACTATGTAAAGGCAAGGCTGCATTGCCTATTGCCTCAAACATCAGCTTTGTTCAAATGAGAATTTTCACAGTGGCCTCCAGGGTAGGGCAGTTAAGCAGACTTTTACAACTGTGTTGTTGAAAGTCCTGTCAGAGAGATGGGTCTTTAGGGTAGGTATAATTAGACTTTAGAGTAAATTTCAACATGCTTTTCCTATTCTTACTCCACTTTTGGGTTTCTTACCTCCAGGAGAGATGTAGAAACAGTTGAGTTGAGCTTCATGCACCAAGGTACCCTTGAACTTCACCTCTGTTTCAGCAGATATGTGACTGGAAAGTGGCTGGTATGCAGGCGTAGAGGACTGAACAAAGGCTCGAAGCATTGTGAATTTCCAGATGGGTACTAATAAGCTGATCTTAACACTAAATAAATATATCACTTATGATCTTTTTTTCCTTGCAGATTTTTAAAACTCAGAAATGGTTCCTATAGCAACATTTCAATGCCACAGAAGTTCATAGGGCCCTATCACTTGCCTGCAAATTCAGGTTAAGTTTTAGAGTTCTAAAAACACACCTTTCTCAGTTCCTTTCTGCCTTCTCTTGTTCTGCCTTCTCTGCTGGGCTCACAGCCTGTGCAGGGTTGGGCCTCTTCCCCAGTGGCCTTACAAGAAACCTTGGATTGAAACATGCAGTTAATGGTTTCTGTCAGCCTGTCAGCTCATCACCTCCCAGAGGCTCGATGAGCTCTGGTCTTTATATATCACCACAAGCCGCTCTGATATGCCCTTTTGTGTGGAAGAGTGATAGGCTTGTCCTGGGGTTGGTAGACCTTAGGCCCATGAGGCAAAAAAACTTCAGCTGGAATGTACACTTTCACAGGATTCACAGCCCTTTCCCAGTGGAATGCAGGTCAAGTTGCAAAACTATTTTAGGGAGGAAAAAAGTTAGACCTGCTTTTACATTTTATCTTGATGCCACCGGTTAGTCACCAGGACTCTTGGTAAATCTGTTTTCTTTTTTTTTTTCCTGTGGTACTGGAGGTGAACCCAGGACCTCCTGCTTGTATGCTCTGCAAGTGCTGGACCACTGAGCTGCATCCCCAGCCCAATTTTTTTACTTTTTTTGAGACAGGGTCTCGCTAAGTTACGCAGACTGCCTCTGGTCTCGAACTTGTGATCCTCCTGCCTCTGCCTCCAAAGCTGCTGGGATTACAGGTGTGCACCACCGTGCCTGGCTGTAAACCTGTTTTATATCCTCCCCTACTCCTTGCTATTTATACTTTATGTTCAAACTGAATATTAACTGGATAAAAAGTGTTTCCAAATGATCCGATTTTAGTTTCAAAACTATTTCACTTTAGAGATAAATGGTTGAGTCCTAATGGAGTCTCCTTGATGCTCTGTGTAATTACTATAAACCCATCTTTCCTTCGTTCTGCTTGGAAATGTGAAAGTTGTTTTTTAAGCATTTTCCCTCCCTAAATCTCCATTTCAGTCATGGTGGTGATGATGCCAGACTGTTTGTATTGACAGTTTCCTTGGCCTCCTACCCTTTTGAAAATCTAATTCCTTATGTCAAATGTCATAAGTGTCACACATTGAGAATGACACCCAAAATGTTTCTATTAATACAGTCTACTGGTGAGATACCAGGGGCGAGATTTCTTCTGCCTTCTGGCTTGTGTTTCTTAGTTATGCTGTGTTTTCTCCTTTGCTACCACCTTTCTTCTTTAATGGTTTTGGAAAACTCAGTCTCCAAGGAAAGAAAGTTTTCACTGTAGCCAAAAAAAAACCACAGCAGGATTCTATTATTGTAACTAAGATTAATGCCACCAAACCACATCAGTAGACTCAGATTTATTATGTAGTTGAATGTCAGCACTCCAATCTGAAGACCAGGAGGTAGGAAAGTCGGTATATGGAATCTGCGTGGGGTCCATAGGGAATGCATGCTGGTGGACATGGAGCAGCCCTGAGCCAAGAGAGTCGAGATTCCAGTTTAATGATCCTGAGATGAAAGAATTTTGTTTTGATATAAAAACTCTCAAAGAGCACATTGACTCCAAAATTTAGACTTTCTTATTTTTATTAAAAGATTATCAGTGTACCAAGAAGAAGTATGTTTATGTATTTATGTCCTAGAGGATAACATGGTACAAGGAAAAGCTGGGACTCTTTTCTCCACTTTTTCCTCTTTCACATGTAGGTATCTTATTGATAAAGATTCTTCCTATACAGATAATTACAAAACAAATTCTACAAAGATGAGGGAGATAGGCACATACTAAATTTAGTATACAACTTATTTGAAAAATTATTAAATGAATCAATAGCAGCTATATTATACCACATTTTATTTCATTACTAAATGATTAAGCCATTGTCATATCTACTCTTTCAACATTTATAAATTTTCTATACAGACATTTTAAAGTCATGTTGTTGTTGTTGTTAGGTGCCATCGAGTCGGTATCCAACTCATAGCAACCCTCATAGGGTTTTCAATGGCTGACTGTTTCGGGATTAGCTTGGGAGTGGATTGCCAGGCCCTTCTCCCATTTAGTCATATTTATTACTAAAATTAATTTTTTCCAGTACCCTATCCTAACAGCTCACAAAGCCAATTTTTCAGTTAACATATTCCTGGGAGAAGATGGAAGGGAAGCTTCTAGGCATAATTTGAGCATCAGGTTTCTGAATATTTAAAAATAAAGATGAAATGTGTTTGTGAAATGTGCAAATTGAGTATGGAAACAATATCCCGAAGCCAGGAAGTTTAGAAATCTTGACTTCATTTTCAGTCTGTATTCACTTGTTTAAGAGCATTTACCAACCAAGTGTGGTGGTGAACTCCTATACTCCCGGTACGCAGGAGGCTGAGGCAGGAGGATCATAAGTTCAAGGCCAGCCTGGGCTCCATTGTGAAATCCTGTCTCAAACAAACAAACAAACAAAATAACTTCAGCACATACCAAGTAAATGCCCATTGAATTCAGGTGCTACATTTTTAAGATAAACACACTTTATTGGCTCTCTGTGTGTATATGTGTGTGTGTAAGAGAGAGTATACAAAACCACCTCAGATTAATGCTTGATTTTAAGCTCCATTTCCAGTGACTTGTTTCATTTATTTAATAGCTATTAAATAAATTAATTCAATACATGTATTATTCTGTATTTTCCTCTAAGACGGTAAGGAAATTTCTTTCCATCTCATAGGTTTTTGTTTGTTTGTTTGTTTTATGTGGTACTTAAGGGTTGAATCCTGGGCCTCCCATATACTTTGCAAATGCTCTACCACTGGGCCACAATCTCCAGACTGTTTTTTATTTTTTATCCCAAGACAGGGTCTCACTAACTTACACAGGCTACCTCTGGCCCTTGCCATCCTCCTCTCTCTTCCTCCTGAGTCACTGGGATTATAGGCATGAGCTACCACACCTGGCCTCCAGCTTGTAGTTTTGAATGTGCTCATTTGTTTGGTGTATTTTTTGCAGTGTCCATTTATGGAATTTGGTTTTATGATAAGGAAGAATGCCAAAGAATTGCAGAACTTATGAAAAAGTAAGTGCCAAAAGGCTAAATATTTTTCAAGTCATGATACTTTTGTTTGTGTTTGTAAGTGTATGCAACTACACTATAATCTTAACGGGATGTATCTGTGTATCTGTCATAGCAATTATTTTCACTATGGTCAAGAAAAATGTAATATTACCTAATCAACTAAAATAAGACAAGAAATTAAAAATGTAATGTACACACACACACACACACACACACACACACACACACACACAATGGAATATTATTCAGCAGTAAGGAAGAGTGAAATTATGTCATTTGCAGCAAAATGGATGGAACTGGATAGTATCATTTTAAGTGAAATAAACCAGACTCAAAAGGAGAAATACCACATGTTCTCATTCATATGCAGGGGCTAAATCTACCTTGTTGCTGTTGTTAGGTGCCTTTGAGTCGTGTCTGATTCACAGAGACCCTATGTACGACAGATGAAATGCTCCTCAACACTGTGCCATGCCCAGCACTATATCAGTGCTTCTCTGCTGTTCATAGGGTTTTCAATGGCTTGATTAATTTTTGGGAATGGGCTGTCAGGTCCTTCTCCCAAGTCCTTCCCAGGCTGTCTCCAATCCAAGTACTAACTAGGCCCACCCCTACTTAGCTTCTGAGATCTGACAGATCAGATACCAGGGTGGTACAGCTACAGGCAAATCTACCTTAAAGAAAAAAGTTATACACACACACACACACACACACACACACACACACACACACACACACATAAATAATCTTATCTAAGATTGAAAAATACAAATGGACCCCAGGAAGGGGACTAATGGGAGGGAGTGAATGATGGGGGAGGGGGAATAACGTGGAGGGGTAAAAAGAGGAAAAAAACAAAATACAGGATGCAACTCTATGAAAATATACAAAAAAATTATGATATAACCCATGGTTGCATATGGCTGATTTGATAGTTGCATAATGGGTGTATCAACTGAATTATCACTCTGTGTCCCACCAATATATATAATTAAAATACTAAAAAAAAAAAAAAAAGACAAGAAATGACTGGCTGCATTTTCACTAGTTTTGTCATCTAGAATGACTTCACTTACTGTGTTCTGCTCATAGGAATGTGTGTAGTATAAGTCATTCCAGATGGGGATTTTCCTTAGGATTTCCCTTAGTGGTAAATGAGCAGTTTTTTGCTTTGAAAAGTTACCCATGTGTCCATGGTAAAAGTAAAAGGAACATTCAGAGCCATCCTACAAGGGTGCTCCAGATTCTCCAAGAGCCTCCCGTTTCCTCCCTCTAAACCACTTCCCTCTGTGTGTCAATGTTTGTAGCAGCTGAGAATTGCTCCCATGTCTCACACACTGAGCACTGAATGTAGTCTTTATTTTTCATCTCTGGAAATTTCTGAGTTCATATTAGTTTAATGATCAGTTCTCTCTCTCTCTCTCTCTCTCTCTCTCTCTCTCTCTCTCACACACACACACACACACACACACACACACACACACACACATTATTAATCTCTTTCTTTTAATCACATGATACCTTGTGATTTATACCCTTCTGCATTCTGGAAAACTGTTGCCTTACCCTGACTTTCCCACCCTTGTCTCCCCTGATGGCAGTGGCAGTAAATCCGGTCAATCTCTGAGCAGTTCTGGAGCCCCAGGGTGTTCATCATGAGGCAGTGAGTTCCCTGCTTCTTCTGGGATGGATCAGAGCCTTACAGTGAAGTGAATTTCCTCCTGTGCTGGGTCTCAGCCTGGGACAGGACTCAGCCAAGCACATATAATGTGTCACTGCACTTCTGTCTGCAAAAGAAACAATTTCCAGTTGACCCCAAGGAAATGGAAAATGGAGAGCACTTTTCTTTTTTATAAATAAAATTGATTCCTGAAAATCTAGCTTGTCTTGTGAGGGCTAATTTTAGGTAACTAGTTCAAGTTGCAGATGGTGATTAAGTGTGCTCAAACTGGTATTTACCACTGTAACAACTAGTTCCTAGAACATTCATGTTATTGTAAATTGTGCAGTGGATAATAATAGCAGGATTTCATATAGATTAAAAAATACCCTGTAGCTCAGCCAAGAGGCCATGGCCAAATTGCCAGCATTCTCAGTAATTGCTTAACAGCTCAGGCAGGAAATTGATTATTTACTAGCAGTGAGCAGCTGATTTTCATGGATTCAGACCTGTTCCCCAGTTAGAATGATATCTTTCAGTAAATTCTCAGATATATATATATATATATATATATATATATATATAAAATATATATATATATATATATATATAAAATATATATATATATGTATGTATGTATGTATATTGTTGTTGTTGTTGTTGTTGTTAGGTGCCATAGAATCGTGTCCGACTCATAGCGACCCTTATAGGGTTTTCAATGGCTGATTATTTCGGGATTGCCTCGGGATTGGGTTGCCACATCCTTCTCCCGTTTCTGTGGTGCTGGGAATCGAACTTGGGACCTCAGAGACTGCAGAGCGGTGCTCTACCAACTGAGCTAAATCCCAGCCCATATATTGTTGTTGTTGTTGTTGTTAGGTGCCATCGAGTCGGTATCTGACTCATAGCGACCCTCTGTACAACAGGGGAAACACTATTGTCAGTGTTTCTCTGCTGTTCATAGGGTTTTCAATGGCAGATTGATTTTTGGGAGGGGGTTGCCAGGTCCTTCTCCCAAGCCTACAGCTTCTGGTGTTCCCAGGCAGTCTCCCATCCAGGTACTAACCAGGCCTGACCCTGCTTAGCTTCCGAGATCTGACGGGATCGGATGCCACAGGGCTACCGCGGCAGGCAGCCCATATATATATATATATATATATATGTTATAAACGTCATGGCAGTTCTTCATGGCAATAATGAAAGAATTTGAGCTGAGCATCAAAGCACACACAGGGAAGAGGTATTTTTCTCAGCATTACCTTTTAGTATTTAGGTGCAATCTGATCTCCTGGGCTGTTTTCGGAGCAACAAAAGATACTCATCATTTCATTGTTCTAAGTGGCTTTTTAAATGCTCCTCTTTTTAGAGTTAGGATGGAATCGTCACTATTTTTTTTTTTTTTTCATGGTACTGGGGGTTAAAACCCAGGGCCTCACACATGCTTTGCATGTACTCTACCACTGAGCTGCACCTTCAGCCCACTTTTTACTTTTTATTTTGAGTCTGGGTCTCACTAAGTTACACAGGCTGCCTCTGGCCTCAAACTTGCAATCCTCCTGCCTCCCCCTCCCGAGTTGCTGGGCTTATTATTGTGCACCACTGCACCAGGCTTCACTGTTTCTAAACTGCCAGGGAATTACAAGGTTTGAGTCACTACAATCAACCTTGCTTTGATTTCAAGGCACTCTGGAATGAGAAGGGGGAAAAAATCCTATTTGCCATGCTGTTTCATCAGTGCTTGAGAATTCTAAATAGGGCTCCTTTAAAAAGCTATCAGTGGGCCTGTCCTTTCAAGTGCTCTAAATAAGGAACTGGCAGGTTTTCTTTTGAAAGGGACCAGGGGGTGAATGTTTTGGGCTCTGCAAGCTACAGCACCTCTGTCACACCTGTTACTGCTCAGCCCTGTAGTGCAGACAGACATAGGTGATACATGCAAAGGAGCAGGGCTGCGTTTGTGATTCTCTTCACAAAAACAGGTTGGGTGCACAGGATTTGGCCTGCAGGTCATAGCTCGCTGACCTGTCCTCTAGAGCGGTGTATGTGTTCAGTCAACTCAAGACCTCAGCTTTCATTTTTCTTCTTTAAATGCCTAAGCAGTCTTATTTCTAATATAGTTGTAACAGGATGCAAACAGCTAGGTGAGAACTGGGATGGTTTTAGAAACCATTGTGTTGACTTGGTCTTTCTGGTGTGGTCCTTCCTCTCTGTTTTTCCAGCCTAACTCAGCATGAACAGTTGAAGGCCCATCGGGGAGTGGGAGCAGGGATCTCCCCGGTGACACTCAATTCAGGAGAGGGCCGAGAAGTAGATATCTTACAGCTGCTCACCAAGGCCAAAGATGAGTACACAAAGGTGAGATATTACTCTTCTTTGTGATACACACTTAAGTCCCACTGTGGGAATGCTGTCGTTGAGAAAGGCTGGGTGGCTATTCCAAACAAAATTTGTATGAAAAGTAAAATCTCTATTTGATGTACTAGGCCAAAGAAGAGTGTTTTTAAGATAGCCTGAAAACAATATCCTTCATATAAACAAATAGTATCTAGTCAGAATATTTACCAGAAGAGAAGACACCATTTATAGTTTCAACAAATGATGTAAAATCCTCTTTAATAAAATTCAGAAGCCAGGCGTGGTGGTGCACACCTGTAATCCCAGTATTTGGGAGGCTGAGACAGGAGGATTGATGTGAGTTCAAGGATATCCTAGTTTACAATCTACATAGCAAGTTCCAGGCCAGCCTGGACTACCTACTTGAGACCCTGTCTCAAAAAGCCAAAAAGATCCAGGTGCAGTGGCACACGCCTGTAATCCCAGCGGCTCAGGAGGCGGAGGCAGGAGGATCGCAAGTTTGAGACCAGAGGCAGATGGTGTAACTTAGCAAGACCCTGTCTCAAAAAGTAAAAGAAATGGGCTGAGGGTTCGGCTCAGTGGTCCAGCACCTGCAGAGCATGCAAGCGCGAGGCCCTGGGTTCAACCCACAGTACCACACACACACACACACACACACACACACACACACACACGCAAAAAGCCAAAAAGAAGAAAGGAAAAAAATAAAAAAAAAAAGAAAGAAAGAAAGAAAGAAAAAGAAAAGGCATAAAAAATAGAAAATGTATGCCCTAATGATAGTATTCATATAAACAGACCAATGGGACAGATAAGAAAATCCAGAATTAGACCCAATTATATATGAAATTTAGGATATGATAAAGGTAACTATTTCAAATCAGCTATTTGAAGGCATTTTAAAATAAATGGTATTGAACCAACTGGTAGCCATTTGGAAAGTACAAAGTTGAATCTATACCTCACACCAAATACCAGAATAAATTCCAAATATATTAGAAATTCAGATACCAGAAGAGAACTTTTATGGATTTCTTTGCAATCCAGTAAAAGGAAAATCTTCTTAAGTAAGTCTTAAAACCAAAAAGCAATTAATTTCAACTACATAAAAATAAAAAGTGAACATTTTGCGAGGTTTAAAATAACTCAAAGTGAAAAATTATAAAAACAACTGAGAAAGAAGTATTTATACCTAAAAAAAAGGAGGTGAGTTAATCTCCCTATTTTATAAAGAGCTTCTAAAAATTGAGACATGAAAGATTAACTCTCTAGGAAAATGGGAAAAAATAAAATTAAGAAAAGAGAATGCAAGAATCTTAGAATTTGGAAGCTAGCTAAAATAAGCGTATGTA